>PITA01015844.1:0-48609 GCA_004023965.1 Spilogale gracilis
GCTCTCGCCCCGCCCCGCCGCCGCGCCCCGCCCCCGCCGCCCCGCCCCGCCCCGCCCCGCCGAGCGCTCGCCCCGCCGCGCCGCGCCGGGGTCCCGACTTCCCCTCCCGGCGGCCCGCAGAGCCCGCGCCACCCCGGCCGGCCGCCGCTCGGCCCCCCGCGCCCGCAGAGGTCGCCATGCGGGCCGCACGCTGGCTCGCGCTGGGCAGCCTCCTCGCCCTGGCCCCGCTGCTGCAAGGCCGGCTCGTGGGCGAGGAGGAAGCCGGCTTCGGCGAATGCGACCGCTTCTTCTACGCCGGGACCCCGCCTGCGGGGCTGGCGGCCGAGGCCCACGTGAAGATCTGTCAGCGCTTCGAGGGCGCCGAGCGCTTCGCCACCCTGTACAGCCGCCGGGACCGCATCCCCGTGTACTCGGCGTTCCGCGCCGCGCTCCCGGCGGCTCCCGGCGCCGAGCCCCGCTGGCTGGTGGAGCCGCAGGTGAGCGAGCTGCGCTGCCCCCGGGGCGGGGAGGGGGGCGGGGGGATGCTGGGCCGCCGTCGCGAGGGCGCGGGAGGGGGAAAGGCAGCCCAACGCGCCTTCGGGATCAGATCAGGAACCCCGGGTCTCGGAGCCACCCCGCCGCACCCGTGTCTAAGCCGCAGCCAGGGCTTGGGGATCCGCGAGTCTCCGCTTAAGCCGCAGGGACTCCGCGGTCCCCGGTGGGAGGTGGTTCTCCCCAACATTTCGGGCTAGGCATCTGCAGTGTCTGCTTCATTTCCTGACCGGTGAGGGCCCTGAGATGGACAGTTCGGATTAGCGGATAGCCTCGGCTGGGAGCTCCCAGGCCTTGGATCAGGTCCTTGCGGGAGTTCTTTGGGCCCAGATAGGTGGGTGGGCGGGCGTTTTCATGCCCATTTTACAGAAGAGGAGATCAAGGCCCAGGAAGTGAGGAGACTTGTGGAAGTCCACCCAGCTGGTAACATGGGGCAGGTATTTGGGCTTCGAAGTTCACTGCCCTTTCGACTGGAAAAGTTGCCCTTCTGCCGAGGTCACCTGAGCCCGAAAACCCCTTGCCCACAGGACACAGGACGGGCAGTAAATTAGATCTGGAGTTCTGCTGAGTTAGGACAATAAAGGTGCATAGTTTTCAAAATGCCATGGCGTAGTTACAAACAGTGGGGAAACTATCTCCACTTAGTGGGAAGGGCAAACTAGTTTTGCCTGACTCTTCATATGTATACTATCAGACCACTTGGAAACCGTGTCCTGAGTGTTCTGTACTGGCTGGGGAGGGTGACCAAACACTGCTGAAGGTCCCCAGAGGTCCTGCTGAACCTGCCCATCCTGCCCCACCTCTGCTTAGCCAGCCCCCTCTGCAGACCCAGCCACGCTGCCCTGTGCTAGCTTCTCCCACTGATTCTCATGCTTGCCCCAGCCACCCAGGCCACCCTATCGGGGGGGGGCAGAGCTCCTCACTGAGCTCACCCATTCCGGATGGCCACAGCTGGCCAAAACCATACAGGAGAACAGGTAATGGCTTTCAGGTGCTTCATTCAGAGCCCTGGGCTGTAATGTCATCCAGATAGTTCTAGCTCTGAGAGCTTGGCCAGGAGTCATGCCATCTTGCACCTCGGTCTTCCCTTGCTGTCCGCATCCAATCTGTAGCCCTCACCTTGATGTCAGGACCTAGGAGATGAGGCATGTATGAAAAAGCCTTGTACATTGTACGCACGTAAGACATATATTAATCTACAATTAGTTTGCCCCCCGCTGCACACTTCAAGCTCCCTGCGTATCCCCCAGTTCATTATGCATCATGATTATGGGCCTCTCAAGAAACAGATGACCTAGGCCTTTCTCCTTGAGGATCTCCCGGATGGCTCGGGGAGACAGAACTTACATGTGAGGAAGACACAGGAATGTGTGCTAAATTTCAGTTGAATTCAGAGCATGTTTAGTAATCACCTGCTGGGTGCCAGGCACTTAAGTTCCCAGGAGAAGAGAGGGTAGCTCTTGGGCTCTAAGGCTTCCTGGCGTGCAGGTGAAAAAGCCGGTTGGATGGAGAGTGGCAAAACAACTGATTAGAGCCAAGTCATGTGGGTTCGAGAATGTTCTCTATTGACTAACCGTAAACTTGGGCAGGTTATCCTGGAGCTAATAACAGGGTAGCCTCCAGGATTGAATGAGTGACCATATGAAGCTCTCTGAGAGATGCCTGGCACATGAATAGTAGCTGTTATTAAGACCTAAGCAAAGCCCATACTTTAATAAAGGTAAACAGAGTCTTATTAGATTTTTTTTGAGGTCTCTGGAAAGGGTTACAATAGCCTCTAGATGCATGTTTAATTAGAAGTCTGCTCCAGTCCTATTAGATTTAATCTGTCTTGGAGGTTAGAGGGAAAAGTCTTAGGATCAGGATGACTTTGGAGCTGTGCCTGGAGAAGGAGGCAGAGTTCAGAAGAGAGACAAGAGGAGGACGTCTGAGCCTCCTGGTGTTTTGGGGGGAACAGCAAAAGTGAGAAGTGCATATTCAGAGATTAGTGTTGGGGTGCTTGGAGGCACTGAACTGATAGGAGCATGTAGGTGACAGTGTGCTCGGGTACTCCCAATAGATGGGAACAATGCAAGCGAGAGGGCAGGTATGAAGGAATAGTCAAGGCCTGGTGAGGCAGCACCATTGACCCAGTTACAGAAGGAGTCACAAAGGAACAAGTCTCAGGGGGCAGAACCAAGTCGCAGAGGCAGAGGAGACCCTGGGTCCCTGGGAACAGGAAGTAAGGACCAGCACTAGGGAGGTAAAAGAGGATGGGGCTTGAGAGGGTAGATGAACGGTGGTTTGGAAGAGGACAGGAGGCCCTTGATTCCCAGCTGGAGAGGTCAGAAGGGTGGCAGAGGTTGATGCTTTTCCCTGCACGATGGGCTCTTGTCCCCCCTGCCCCCCCACCCCAACCTTGGTCAGGAGGTGGAGGGTATCAGGAGGGAGGAAAGGAAGGAGGGAGGGAGGGAGGCAAAGCTGCAAGATGAGATGCTGATGGGCTCTGGAGCACACTGCGGCAAACCTGACCCCCCCACTCCCTCCCCAACCCTCTTCCTCCCGCTCCTGGCCTGGATTCCCAGGCCTGCCTCCCAGCCAAGCTGCCCACTGCGGAAGGATGCTCAGGGCTCACGGTGGACCTCTGGCTGCTTCAGAACACTTTGTAATGCTGAGCTATCTTGTGCCCACATCCCCTTTTCCTGAAGTCAGCTTTACCAAGAGGCCCAGCAGACAGGGGAGGAAGAGGCCGGGGGTGGGGTGGGGGGGAGGGGGACTCAGTGCTGGCCTCCAGTGATGAGTCAGGCAGGCCTGCGCTGCCCGCCCCCCCTGGGGGCAGGGAGCTCCCACCACCCAGTTGAACAGCTTTCGCGGCTGTCCTGCTGTTTCCCTTGAGTAAAAACTCCAAAATTGAAGATCAGAGAAACTTCATCACTCTTGAGCTGAAAGCCTCTGTGGCGTTGGCCACCCAGGAGTCGTGGACCACGTCTGCCCTGCAGGGTGCGGGCACGGGGCGCGGCTCCGACTCCAGCCTGGTTCCCACTCCTCCCACCTCTCTCTCTTGTTTTGTATCCCCCACATTTGTTTTATTTTAAAGATTTTATGTATTTATTTGACAGAGAGAGAGATCACAAGCAGGCAGACAGGCAGGCAGAGAGAGGAGGAAGCAGGCTGCCTGCTGAGCAGAGAGCCCTATTGGGGCCTCGATCCCAGGACCCTGAGATCATGACCTGAGCCGAAAGCAGAGGCCCAACCCACTGAGCCACCCAGGTGCCCACATTGCTTTTTTTTTTTTTTTTTTTTAAGACTTATTTGTCAGAGAGAGAGAAGGAGAGGGCATGTGAGCAGGGGGAGCAGTAGGCAGAGGGAAAAGCAGGCTCCGCACCAAGCCAGGAGCCAATGCAGGACTCGGTCCCAGGAGCCTGGGATCCTGACCTGAGCCAGCCAGGTGTCGCTCCGCATATTGTTTTATAATGACAGGCTATGTACAGTGTCCTCATTGTGAGCCCTTGAGAAGAGGGTGCTGCATCTCACTCATCCCGCTTATGTTCCTAGTGCCTGGGACCCACAGAGTCCTTCAGCGAGGGTTGAAGAAAATAATTTGCTCTTGGGCTCAGTGAGGCAGCAGTGGGTGAGACACTGGGCTTGAGCTTTCCTGGTAGGACGTCCACTGCTTGACAGGCCTGGCCCGCCGCTGGCCAGCAGCCGCGAATACAAACATGTTCCGTATGCAGAGCTGGAACCTTCTTCTAAGTCCCCCCCTTAGTCTCAGCTCTGGCCTTTGGAGCGACCCCAAAAGATTTGGATCTCTTCTCTGGACAACAGCTCTTTGGTGTCAGATACAGGCCCCCATGTCCGCCCCCACACGGAGAATGTAAATGGGAGCTTCTGAGGGACAGAAGGAGAACTCCAAAGGAAGCAGAGAAAACAGTGCACTGTTGTAGGTTTTATGTGGAATGTGGTCCCCTTTAAATTGAAAATGGGGGGCACCTGGGTGGCTCGGTGGGTTAAGGGTTTGTCTTTGGCTCAGGTCATGATTGTGATGATTGTGGGGCCCTGGGATGGAGCCCCATGTTGAGGTCCTGGGGTGGAGCCCTGCATTGGGCTCCCTGCTCAGCGGGCAGTTGGCTTCTCCTTCTCCCCTTGCCTCTCCCCTCTGCTCATGCTGTCACTCTCTCTGTCAAATAAATAAATAAAGTCATAAATAAATACATGGGGGGGGAGGCAGAAAAGTTGAGAAAATCTTCCCCCTTAGCACGGTGGAGATACTTTAGAAAGTTTCTAGTCAAGACTTCAGAGACTTGAGAACTGGGTTCTGGTTTTCTACGGGGAGCCCCAAACCTTTTCATCTCTCAGTTCCTTTCCGTTGAATGGATGCAGTTTTGGAGAAGGTGCCAGTAATGCCTTACCAACGTGCATTGTCAGTTCATGCTGGAGGCCGTCATATAAGACTCATTTTATGAAGATGAACGCTGGATAGGTTTGGCTTTGTATCCAGCTTACACTTATTGAATCTCACAAAAATACTCTGAGGTGGATGTCATTGTCTTCATTGCAGAGGTGAGGAAATGGGCTCAGAGGGGTTTAGTGATGTGCCCAGGGTCATACAGCTTGGATTTGAACTCATGGCCCTGTGCTCTTAGTCCAGTGCTCTTTGAATACATCATGGAGGTTCTTGGACCTCACAGTAGATCCACTGCATTAATGGCCAGAGGTTACTAATTCTCATCTTTTATGTGGGGTCTTTATTTCCACCCCCCTGCTCATTCCCATAGTTTGCAGGACAAGCGGGAGCACAGATCTGGCCCCGGAAATGTTGCTTAGGTGTCAGTGGCTCCAGAGTGTAGGGTCGATTCTGGTTAACTACAAAGCAGTGTCCTAAAGGGCCCGGGGAGGCCGTATTTCAGATCTCAGTAAATGCCTGGGAACAGTGATCACAAGTCAGAACCGTGGTTCAGATCTAGATCTTTAATTTCTATCAGTGGCTTCTCGCCTACACACACCCTGAAACTGTTAGACAGGCCTTTATTTTAACATAGTCCCTTTTTCACTGTGTCAGAGAACAGATGCCTAGAAGACATCGTACACTTGAGTCCCTGTATAGCAAGCAGGGCAATCCCGATACGTACTTTCTAGCTGGGAGACTTGAATTCAGACCTCCTGCTCTGCCGCTTATAGGCCGTGTGACCTTGAATTCTTCCAGTCCTGTTTCTGATCTGCTCCTTAGAGGCAATAGCAGGGTTTAACTTCATATGGTGGATGTGACAAAGTAACGACGAAAGTACCACACATGAGTCTATATAGCACAGTACCTGGAATATGGTAAGGTCTAGGAAGTAGTCATGTGTTTACTAAGGTCTTATGCTAATAGGTGTTTAGGTGTTACTCCTTTTTTTTTTTTTTTTTTTTTTTTTGTAAGAGAGAGAGAGAGAATGCAGGGGGGCGGAGGGCAGAAGGAGAGAGAATCCCAAGCAGGCTCCACACCCAGGACAGAGCCTGACTCAGGGCTTGATCTTATGACCCTGAGATCACAACCTGAGCTGAAATCAAGAGTCACTTAACTGACTGAGCCACCCAGGCACCCCGGTGTTATTACATTAAAAAAAAATATGTATATGTATACACACACACACACACACACACACAAGTTGTACACCCAACAGGCCTTGAACTCACAACCCTGAGATCAAGTGTCGCATGCTCTGCTGACTCAGTAAGCCCCCCCTTTTTTATTACCTTTAAATTAAAAAAAAATTTTTTTTAAGTGAGCTCTATGCCCAATGTGCAGCTTGAACCCACAACCCCAGGATCAAGAGTCACTTACTGTAAAAGACATACACAGACACGCACACACACAAATCACTCTTACAATTCTGCAACTCTCTCAAATGTAAGCCCTCCACCTTTGAATCCTCTCTCACACCAGGCTTGTATTTCACATCGAGTGCTTAGAAAGAGCCCTGCTGAGAGATGAGTGGCTCAGTGGATGAATGGATGGATCGAGGGGACTGAAAGAACAAAAAGAAAATGGGTGCCGGAGCCACCTCCACCCTCCCTGTTCTGAGTCACCAAGAGGTGTGTTGTCACAAAACAGCGAACAATGGCATTACAGTCTGTGTTGCTGAGTCCGGTAAACCCGGGAAGCAGTGACTCAAAGGGATGATTCCAGAGTGAATCACTCACAATTTCCTCCTTTCTCGGGTGCACCTAGCAGAAGCAGGAGTCGCTTCAGCTCTCTTTCCTTACGGGTTCCTCCTCTGCTGGCTTTTCCTTTCTCTGAGGATTCAGTGTTTCTGCTGGCTTTGTGGTCGCTCTCAGTAGCAGGCTCAGGGACTTGCCGTACATCGGCAGAGCATTTCTGAGCCCTTTTGGCCCGAAACATTTCAGGGGTGACGTCTCTGTGCACCATTCCTTCAGTTGACACTGAAATTCGGATGGTCCAGGAGAGGAGCTGGCGCTCACTGATTCTCTCTCTAAGGACAAGGGTCTTCGCGAATTAACTCATTCCTATGACTAGATGTTGGGACCCGTGTTTAGACTTCAGGAAGCTGAGGTGCGGGGTGGTGAAGCCACTCACCCCCGGTCCCACACCTGCTAGACGCAGAGCCTGGACGGGGGGTGCAGCTGCCCGAGCCCCGACTTCTTCCTGTCCTCTCTACTCAACGGTGAGGCCTTCCAGTGACAGTGCTTGAATTTTCTCTCTAGATCCCAACTTGACTGACTAGAGTTGTCTGTTTATTTTTTATCTTACTGAATTCATCTAGTTCTTTGGATGATTTGTGGCTTCACTTTGGAATTGACTTCAGATTGTCCTCAGCTCAGTTATGAGCTCATGGTGATTCAGTGGAGCTTTCCCTGAATAAAGATTTTATTCTTTGGGTTTCAGATTTCTCTTCCCTTTAAACTGTCAGTGAAACTTCTAAAGCACAAGTGAAAATATGAGAAAATAAGTCTTCCCGCTTGCCAGGAGCTTCTGCTTCCTGTGAGCTGGTCTTGCTTCTAGAATCACCGTTGGTTCGAGAATGTGGTCCCCCTTCAAGTCGTAGACCGTGTCTCCAGAGTGGCCAGGTAACCAGCCAGCCCCACGGGACGTGGCCTCTGTGGCAGCCATGATTTGTTGCCTGCTGATGTATCTAGTTGGCCACCGAAAGGAAGGAGAAATAGAAGAGAAACCGACTCATGGTGTGAACCAAAAATAGAAGCACCGTTAGTATTCCGGTCATGCTTCTCCCGAGCCAGTGCTGGACAGAGTGGGGCGCCGTCCGAAGAGGTCAGGCTGAGGACGTCCTAGGCTTCGAATCAAGATGAAAAATATGGGTACATTTCATTTTCCAGAGTAATCAGGTGGCTGAAATTGTGATTGACGATAAAATTTAAATTACGTATTCCAATCGACTTGGACCTTAATTTTAGGCACGATTGGTTTTGAGTTTTGCTTGAGTTTCAGTTGGCAGGAACACCTAATGCTTTAACAAGGCCCTGGGCCCTCTGTCAGTTGATTACCTAGATCAACAAATATTTACTGGAGCATCCGCTACGTGTCAAGCACTGTTCTTAGCCCTGAGAACAGAGCAGGGACTCAAACAGACAAAAATACTTTCTCTCGTGGAGCTTACTATCTGATAGAGCACAGAGGCGATAAAATAAATAGAAAACATAACATATTAAATAGTGAAAGTGCGGAGAAGAAAAATAAAACAAGGCAGAAGGATATGAGCTACAGGGGAAAAGGGACATTTTCAAAGAGTTTTGAGGGAAGGCATCACTGTAGAGGTGATTTTGGGTACAAATCTGAAGGAAGGGACAAAACCAGTCATTCAGGTTCCTGGGGGAGGGATATTCCAGCAGAGAGAACACTAAGTGCCAAGGTCCTGAGGCAGGAGTGTTCCTCATGTTCGAGGACGAGGCCAGTATAGCAAGAGAAAGATTAATGAGGAGAGTAGCAGGAGACGAGGTCAGAGAGGTGGGGTGGGAGATGCCAGACCATGTGGGTAGTTTATAAGCGACTTGGCTTTTCCTCCATGTGAGACAGGATGCCACTGTGCTGACTTTGAGTGGGGGGTTTTTGACTTAAGTTTTAATAGGATCATTTTGGCCCCTGCGTTGAGAATAGGCTCTGTGAGTTCAAAGGCAGAAGCAAAGAGGCCAGGTGGGAGCTTTCAATTATCCGGCTCAGACCACTGGAGGTGGGGGGCGGGCTAGTTCTGGGTCTATCTCGAAGGAAGAGCCGAGAAGAGAAAGGGAGGGGGCGCAGACAACCACAAGGACTTTGGCCAGAACATCTGGAAGAATGGGGTTACTGTGAACAAGGTCAGGATCCCGGGGAGGAGCTGGCGTGTTAGATGTGCTAAGGTCAGGATGCTTCTGGGTGTGCAGGGGACCTTCAGGTCAGGGTGGAGAGCTGGCTAAGCGAGCACTTAGCACCCTGGGCGCTCTTCCAGGCCCGTGTTCATGTGTGATCTCACATGATCCCCGCGGCAGCTGTAGGGTGTCTTCCTTGAACGGAGGAGGCTACTGAGGCCCAGAGAGGGTAGGTCAGTCCTCACGCTCGCACGGCCAGGAAGGGCAGGACTGGGGCTCTCTGACGTCAGAGAGCTCTGGGAGCCACCTCTCTCAGCAAGCCTGGTGATGGTGATGTACGGGGCAGCTCCCGTTTCCCTCTCCTGAGTGAAGCTCCTCCTTGTGAAGTCTCCACGTTCGCTCATGAGGATTTTATGGAGCAGAGCGTGTAGAGCGCGTTCCCAGCCCCACAGCCCCGCGCTGAAGACTGGATGCTCAGCGCCCCCAGGCGCGCCCTCGTGCTGAGACCACGGCTGGTTAGCGGAGCCTCAGTACTGCCCTGGGCTGAGGGGGCCCTTGCCTCCCTTTTGCAGTCGTGCTCTGTTCAGATCCACCGTGAGCCCGTCCTATGGCCATTATGCAAACAGACATTCTCCATAGGGTTGGGGGCCGTGGGGGATCATCCAGAAACTCTTGTCCGGCAGCAAGTATCCCTGAGTCTCAGAGTGTGGCCCGGAAGAGGGAGGGCTCTTGCATCCCTGGGCGCGGAGCTGTTGCGGCTGGAAGGGGGCCGGGTGTCGTGAGTGAGCCTGCGGAGAGCCCGGCTCCTGCAGGCACCACCTGCCCAGGGTCAGTGGCGGGGGCGGGGGGGCAACAGGTGCAAGCAAAGCACACCCCCAGAGCCCCACCTCTGCAGCAGAGAAAGAGGAGACCCACTCATCCATCTTTCAGCCCTAGAGAGATCAAGAGTCCCTCCAGTGCCCCCAGCCTGGTTCCCCGGAGTAGGAAAGGCTGTGAACCCAGCACAGTCTGAAACTCCATACCTCCGTAATGTCCCACACCCTGCTTTGGGACCCAGAGAGGGCCTTCGCTCCAGCTCAGCAGCCCCTACAGCCTTGAAAGTAGAGAAATGCCTTTTTCCTTTATGACTGTTAGTAAACTAACATCCTCCCCCGTGCACGTTCTTACCTTTGTCCTTATGTCCTAGGTGACCTGGCATCCACCCAGCTTGGTAGATGAGCCTTCCCGCTGTGTCTGGGGATGGTAGCATTGGTTTCAGGAAGTCCCTGGATCATTGTGTAATAATTATAACTGAGGGAAGAAAAGGACCCATATCACATCAGCGTTTTGAGTGAACTGACGGGACGCATGACTGAATGGGGCCATGTAAGGAAATGGTCACTGTTGATGTTTCCAAAGACTGGTTGTCCACCAGGTCTCAGGTGCACAGAAGCCTGGGGAGAGGAAAAGCGAGCTTAGGAACCACAGTCAGTCTTTTCTCATTCTCGGGTATCTGTGGTGTATCCGGAGTCTGGTACCCACGGTGACAGATGGCCACGGGCACTACTCGGAGGGGTGGGCGACCTTGCTCTTGTACTTTCACCGGGCAGACCGCCCCCGTGTGAGCCCTGCCCTCTGCACAGGGAGGCCCAGGCTCCCCTCACCCTCCTCTAGCTCCTGCAAACAGCTTCCCCACCCGTCAGCCCTCCTACCCGCGTCTCTGAACTTACGCCCCTTGGAAGCCGGAGAAATCCTTCTCAGATCCTCTAACCCATCATGCCGCCTGCAGCCTCCCTCGAAGCCTCAGGGCTCCCCCTTTGTCCTCATAGAAAGCCGAGTCCTTATCACCGTCCCCAGAGTCCCCCAGAGGCCTGTGCACGCCTCTCCCACTCCCTGCTCAACCTTGTCTAGTGCCACACACATTGCGACGATTTAACCTCCTGCCATTTTGGCTCGTTTCTGTTGGGAGGGGTGGATGCTGCTGTTTCCCTAGTTCCCATCAAAGGACCTGTGTCCCTGTTTTGAGTTTTGTCTTCCACGACGTCCCCAATAGAGCACCTGGCAGAACACTCTCCGGTAGTGCCGGACCTCACCTTTCTTTGCTAGCGTGCCACAGTTAGGCCTGTCTTTGTGTGACTGCCCGCCACCCAGCGAGACCCGAAGTGCCCGAGGGAGGGTACGGGCTCTCGTTGCTCGCTGTCTGAGCTTCGGTCTCTAATCCAGGGGCCGCCTTGCTTTGTCTGTAAATGGCCAAACAGGAAGTATTTTCGGCTCTGTTGGCCCTAAAGCCTCTCATGCAACTCTTCAACTGGGCTGTTTTGTGCCAAAGCAGCCCCGGCCAGTAATATCTAAATCAGTGGGCGCGGCTGTGTTCCAGGGGAGCTTTATTCGCGGGCGCTGGTGGTCCCCGAATTCGCCTCCATCGGCTGTAGCTCCGGCGCCTGGTCGAGCCGCATCCAGCCCCTCATAAGGGATGCAGAGATGGTGCTCAGTGTGGAGCACCTCAAGTACGGGCTGATCAGCAACCCTGAGATTTGGAGCGTGGGCAGTCTAGCCCTCTTGAGACCAGCAGCCCTAGATCTGCAGGCGACTTTCAACAAACCCTTTTAATGAATGACGATGGCCATCAATTAGACTAAGGGTTTTTAGGATTATAGAAGTAATATATGCTTATGGTAAAAATATTTTTTGAACATTTTAGAAGTATATAAAGAAAAGGATCTCATTTCTCACAGACAGCTAACCTTGACGTGTGTGTATGTGTGTGTGCTCACAGTCCAGAAATTTCTATTCCCATAGAGATGCATATAGGCTCTCAGGCCCTTCATTCTGAGAGTTGACAAGCTTTGGCATCTTTTTGGACCCTGAAGCCACAGCTAACAAGCCCCTCAAAGGAGTGGAGAAGTCAAGGGGCTCTTTATGAGCGAATTTGCATATGAATAGAAATAACTTATTTAATTTAGAAATAGAAGGCCTGGGCACCCGGGTGGCTCAGTTGGTGAGACCTCTGTCCTCGGCTCAGGTCATGATCCTGGAGTCTTGGGATCGAGCCTCATGTGGGGCTCCCTGGCCAGTGGGGCTCTGCTTCTCCCCGTACTCTGCACTTGCTCTCTCTCAAAAGAAAGAAAGAGAGAGAGAGAGAGAGAGAGAGAGAGAGAAAGAGAGAGAGAGAGAGAAAGAAAGAAAGAAAAAAGAAAGAAAGAAAGAAAGAAAGAAAGAAAGAAAGAAAGAAAGAAAGAAAGAGAAAGTAAGTTAGTTCATTCTGGGGCCTTCACATGTGAGGTCTACTTCATCATATTTTTTCAAGTCAGTGTCTAGATAACTCATGGTAGCCTGAAATAATCTTACCTTCTCCCCCCTTCCCATGCTCCTGAGCAGAGGTGATCCTTGTCCTCTCATGCTCACCGCCTGTCCGACGTCAGAAAGGCAGTCAGTGGCAGAGCTGACCAGCCTCCTGTTCCAGCCCCTGCTGCCATATAGTCTCACATTTAGAAGAACTTGAAGAAGCGTGACATTCGGGGAGCCTGGGGGGCTCAGTCGGTTAAGCGTCTGCCTCCGGCTCAGGTCATGATCTTGAGGTCCTGGGATCGAGCCCTGCATCAGGCTGCCTGCTCAGCGGGGAGCCTGCCTCTCCCTCTCCCTCTGCCTACTGTTCCCCCTGCTCATGCTCTCTCCCTGTCAAATAAGTAAAATCTTTAAAAAAAGAAGAAGAGTGACATTCATAAAACTCAAGAGAAAACATTGAACAAATGGAAATGATTTTGCCGGAGGGCAAATTTTCTAGCCTCAAATCATATTTATTACACAACATTGAGAAGTACATGCTGTCTCTTTTGTGCTGAAGACATGAGGGTAAGATTTACTAGTTCGAGGAGGGTTTAGGTTGGAAGCAAGCCATTTCCCAACAGCAAGAGTTGTTATCCTGTGGGAAAGAGGTTAGGGGCTGTTGGGTCCCCTTCTCTAATGATGTTCCCAATGAAGGGTAAATCTGTCATTTGGCTATTTCTTATAGCTGTCATTGTGTGGAGTCAGGCTCTGAGCCTTTCCCAGTTCCCGACGAAGGTGACTCCGTCATTGGGTTGATGATGGTTCTATAGGCCGTGGGTACCCCCTGCCCCCACCCAGGAGTGCTGCCGACCCGGGGTGGTAGTGCCACTTTTGCTGCCATCAGGGCCGGGTCCCATCCTGCGCCTCTCTTCCCGCCGCAGGCCAGCCCCCCAGCACTTCCCCTCATTTGTGTGCGTGATAACTGTGGTCACAACCAAGCAGGGACCAGAGCGTATCGTCAGTTTGTTCTCTGTCGGTGAATTGGGGTCCAAGAGGTAGGCGTGGGATTATAGGGGTTTGCAGTGATTGAAACAAGCCCATCCTGTTCATTATCTGCTTGTTCACTTACTCCGTCCCGGTCAGCAGGTCTCGAATTTTAGCGCTGCAAAGGAGAAGGAGTCGACCCGGTTGTTGATTGACTCTGTGATCGGTGTTGCCAGTCTCATCCGCATTGAAACCGTTTATTGAGTTCTCGGCACCCAGCTAGGAAATGGGAGTCTCAGCCCCGGCCCCGGAACAAAACCCAGTCCCTTCCTGCAGGTATCTTGTTACTTCAGTCAGGAAGGCAGATTGTGACCATGACTGAATTCTCTCCTGCTAGACTGTGAGCCCCAAAGGGGCAAGGACTGAGTGAGCATACTGAGTGCTTAAGGAGGTGGGTTTTGGAGAGAGACGACATTGGGGTGAGTCCTAACTCTGTCATTTACCAGCTCTGCGACCTTGGAAATATTACAGAATTTTGTGGAGCTCAGTTCCCTCTCCATGGCATGGAGCTAATATATTGTCCCTATTCCATTCCATTCCAGACAGCATGGCAGTGTATGCAAAAGGCGCTCTCGCTGCGTCCAAGCATCGGGAGGTGTGCATTAAGCATGTGGAATGCACAAGTAACCTTTGCTTCTCCAAGCACACCTTCCTTGGAGACAACCAGGCTGAGGGGTGCCATGCTCCTGTGCTTGCCTCAGGATTATTGCTCAAGTGGTCTCCCGGCCGGTGCCAGGGAAGTGAGAGGCCAGACTCCCCAGGTGGCCGATGGGAGAAGACCGGTCAGGCCAGGCAGATGCAGGGTCTGCCTTTGTCAGTACCGTGCTCACCCTTGGCAAAGAGAAGGGCCCCAACGCCAACTCTGAAGTCCTGTGTAGTGCTGGGTCTCTCTAATAAAACTGTTGAGTGGGTCAAAAACAAAAATGAAAATCCATACTCCTGCTCCATTGCCACCTTTCTTGTGACTGGTCTCAGCTCCTTCCCAGAATTCAGTGTCTCATACCCTACCCTTCATGTGACTTTGCCCATCAATATGGTCTTTGCTGGGGAACTCGGTAGAAGCTCCTTCTCTCTGCTCCACAGGGTGCCCCTCCCTGTGTTCCCAGACTTCTGGAACCAAGACAGCCCTGTCGCTTTGTTTGCTTCTGAAATTTAACCCAGGTGTCTGGAAGGTTCCATGCCTATACGGTTCCTGTCCCAAGTCCCCCAGGGGACTTGCTGGGTTCTCCTGTTGCCTCACACTGCTTACCAAGTGTATTCAGGTGAAGGGCAGGGCTGTTGCAACGGATCACTGGTAGATTCACAGATGAAACAGAGGTACACGCGGGCCTCCAAGGAACCAGAGCTGGGAAACTTCTAGAAGCCAGATGGTCTCACAGTCTTCAGGGTCTTTATCCTACTCTCCGGGTCTTTAGACGGTTTTACTGATTTTCTGTGGGTCGGCCTGGCTCCCAGCCATGAACTGCGCGCGGCAACCTTCACACTCAGATTGCTGTCAGTCTCTGAAGTTCTTGGACTGCAAACCCTAGGGAGTGCCATCTGACTGTTGCTGGAGGGACGTGAGCAGCAAGGTGGTGGTAGAAGGGGGTCATGTGGTAAGAAGTGGTGTCCTCTTAGAGACAGTACCTGAAAGAGTTAATTTAGGGGCACCCTGGTGGCTCAGAAGGTTAAGCCTCTGCATTCCACTCAGGTCATGATCTCAGGGTCCTGGGATCGAGCCCCAGGATCGGCTCTCTGCTCAGCAGGCAGCCTGCTTCCCCTTCTTTCTCTGCCTATTTGTGATCTCTCTCTCTGTGTCAAATAAAAAAATAAAGTCTTTAAAAAATAAATTGTAGGAGTTAATTTAGAAATAGAAGTTAACGATAGCATATTGGCTGACGAGGCTGAGACAGCTGGGGTTTCCTGCGAGACCTCAGTCTGGGTAGCCATATCTGACTACCCGAGGGACCATCAGTACTCGACAGAATCAGTTCTGTGTACCAACTCTACGTGTGATTCATGCCACAAAGGCCCCGAGGTGGAATTAACCGCCCAGGCTGGGCGAGCTGCGGTCTTGGGAAAGCGCGCACTGAGGGTTGTACCAGCCCTCGGTCTCAGCAAGAAATGGATGGAGCTCTCCCAGTAGCTCAACCTAAAGAATTGAATGAAGAAATTATTTACAGAGAACTAAGGGAGTCAGCAAGATATGGCAAAGCTGCCAGGGCCTAGCCATTTACAGGAAGCAGTCACCATCCCGAGCCTGTGGGGTCCTGCGGGAGCCTGGTGGGAGCCAGGACTGCAGAGAAACTCAGCCAGAGCTGCAGCCAGGTGGGCGGAGGGGGGAGCAAAGGAATAAATGCTCCCGTGTCTCTTTCCCACCGTCCTCTGGCTGCTCCAGTCAGAAACCAGATGGCATGAGAGCTCAGATGATGTGCTCCCTAAAGGTCGGCCTTCTGGGGTGCAGAGCAAGGCGGTGAAGAGTGGAGAGTGGATCTGGGAGGCCAAAGTGCACCACCAACATGGGAGGCTGGGAGGCTGGGCCAGGTGGACTGCAAGCAGCGGAGAGGAACCCCATCCCCACCTCTGAGGTCACGTGGGGCGGGGGGCGGTGCAGAGGGAACCGGGGAAGCATTTACAGGACCTCCCTGTAACTCCCATGGTTGGGGACAGATTCACCTATTGTGGTTGAATGTAAGGGGAGACTTGAGAGAACAGATTGGAGGAGGGTTTTTTTGGTGCACACTGAGGAATATGCCTGTTATTTAACCAGGAAATTCTAGAATGCTGTTGAAGATGTTCGAGTAGTGAGATATGCTCAAAAGAGTATAAATAGCAAAAACGGACTTCTCATTCCACATATGACTAAGGCAGGAAATCCATGTTTACACATCTGTGACCAGACCTGCTCGATAGGCGCAGACTTAAATGACCCTCTAGCACTTTGTTCTCTCCCTTGGTATTATCATCGGATTTCTTGCAATTAATGCCTAATAAATACTCTCACAGATCACAAGTATCACGTGAAACAATTTAGCCCAGCCAGGGCGCTCCCCAAAGGCGATTTAAACAGTTGTTCTTAGATGTAGGGTTCCCCTCCCTCTCCCTCTGCCCCCCATCATCATCAGGGATGGTGGTAAAGATGCACTTCTGAGCCCCCCTCCACACCCACGCAAGCACGGGAATCTGCATTTTTAACAAGGACCAAGGTTCTTCTAATACAAACTGGATTTTGAAACATACTGATTTAAGGAGACATCGCTGATTTCTGGTGGTGGGATCTAGGCAGGAGCTAATGCCACCAGAGCCCGGTAGGAGGGTAAAGATCTAGCCCCATGGGTTCTCAGCTTAGAATCATCAGGAGAACTTTGTAAACATCATGATTCCCAGCCTTCTCCTGACCCCACAATTCCTATTTCATTGGTCTGGGGTGAGGCCTTGGACGGATTTTATTTAAAGCTTCCACAGGTGATTCTGACGTGCAGCCAGACCTCAGAGCCTCTAATCTGGTCTGAACCCAGAAGGTGGAAAAAATTAGAAATGGAAATGTCTCAGCTTAACGGGCTTTTCGGAATTCTGTACCGCGCGGTCACATGCTAAGAATAATTGCTCTGGAAAAGAAAGCAGATAGAGAGTGGAAAACAGGCTTCAGTGAGTGAGGAGGCAGGAAACCAAAGAACCTGGGATGATGAAACCTGAGAAGGCACTGCACTTCTTCTGGAAAGGTCTTAGAGCAGTCTGCCAACTTTCTCAGGCTCCCAGAAGGGGTGGTGCTTTGTGTGAGGAGGACCCCCCCAGGGACTTTGTGTGTCCCCGAGGCCACCTGCTGGCCTCCCCGTAGGCCCCCCTCCCGGCAGCTACTGCTGTGTAGGGTTGGTGCACTTTTTAATCCCTCCCTTCTGTTGTCTTTTTTTTTTTTTTTTTTTAATTTTCAAGAAAAAGAAAAGTCTCAGGTGGAACTGAAACAGTTGTATTCTGTCTTCTGCTCCTTCATCCCCTGACTTAGGAGGAGAGAACCCTTCAGCCAGTTGCCTGGGCACATCTGGGGCTCGGGGGACACAAACTGAGCACCTGAGGGGGCACAGCAGCTGGCAATGCATGCTGCTTCCCGCAGCAGGAGTGTGAGTGGCCCCGGGGCCCAGAGGAGGGCATGGCGGGTAGGAAGGGATGGCGGGTAGGAAGGGATGGCGGGTAGGAAGGGATGGCGGGTAGGAAGGCCAGTGCCCGCAGCCGCCTCGGTGCCGCCCGGCCGGCCAGCAAATGGACACTCCTGCATGTCTCCTTCAAAAAAAAAAAGAGAAAGAAAGAAAAAGAAATAAACAAAAATCCTACCAAGTCTTCTAAAGCTGTTTCTATCCCAAGAGGATAAAGAATGTTTTGTGTGCCAAACGGGGAGGATTTTTTTTTTTTAAGTGGGTGGGTTGGAACTCTGTTATTCCTTTCCCAAGAGCTACGAGGTCTTACGCGTTATTCCTCCTCAAATGCCCTTCCTCTGCTCTCGGGGTCCCACCAGCCTCCTGCTCCTTTTCTGAAAGGCAGCTTTTACCTCCAGCTTGGTATTTTCCGTGGTGAAGGCCTTCTTCTCCAAATTCACCCAGGGTCTCCGATCTCATGTGTGCCCCAGCGTGCGAGTGTGGAGAGGGGCTGTTGGCAGCAGCCAGCTCCAGGTCTGATAAAATCATCGGATGTTCCCATGGCCAGCGGCACTCGTGTTCCTTGTAAGGAGGGGCCCTCTACTTAGAGATGGGCAGTGAGGTGATAGCATCTTTTCAGTGTCCGTGTGTGTGCGTGTGTATGTATGTGTGTGTGTTTGTGTGTATGTATGTGTTTGCGTGTATGTGTGTGTTTGTGTGTATGTGTGTGCGTGTGTGCGCGCGCGCACGTGCGTGTATGTGTGTGTATATGTGTGTGCGTGTGTGTGTGTGTGTGTGTGTGTGTCATAGCTCAGGGCAGAACCAGAGCTGGAACACCAACTCTTCAGCCCATTTGATGACTTCGCTCTTGTTGAAAATAAAACAACTCCCCAGACGAAGTAGCCACTGCCCCCACAGGGTTAGGTAGGAGCCACTGGGCCTCCCCTGATGACAGGGTCCTGTCGGAACCATGCCCGCAAGGGCCTCTCTCGCCCCAGGCTAAGACTTGCCGCCCCCTCCCCGCCCCGGGAAAGGAAACTCCACCCTTCCCAAATCATTGCCAAGGTTTAGAACCGTTTTGATGATGCTTCTAGATGACTACCTTTTCCATGTGGCGGGTCCCGGAGCAGAACTGGAGGACAGACTGTTCTCTCCGGAGCCTCTCTTTCTCCTCTGCAAACCGGAGGAAATGAGGGGCATCAGAACGCTGTTGCAGTGGTGGGATGAGATCGGTCATTCAGCAGCTACCCATGGCTTCCTGCTGCGGGGGGCCGCTGCGCTAGGTGCGGGGGACGCAGAGATCATCCGCCCCCGGCTGAGATCCTTCCGCCCAGGTGCACAGACAGATGGAGAAACATAGTTTCAGGGCTTGGCCGACCTGTCCCCACCCAGCTTGCCCAACTTGACGTCCCCCCGTGTGCCCTTTTCCTGGGCCACACCTGGCTGCCCCTGCCCAGCACCCTGATCCATGTCCTCTGAGCCCGGCGTGCTCCTCCCCTGTGTGCACGCTGTCTCTTCACGAGCAGTGCTGGTAGCTGTCACTTGCCGCCCCGGTCCCTGCCCGCCTGGCCTCGGATGCCAGGGCCCCTGCCCCCTTCATCCTCAACCGTTCTTCTCAGCATCTGTCCCCGGACTGTGGGCCATGGCCGTGGGTGAGAGAAGTACAAAAACCACAGTCCTGGCCTCAGGAGAGCTGGCCTGTTCCGTTAACCCTGGACGGCTTCCACGGAGCCTGCCTTTCTTCCCAGCATCTTTTCTCGCCTCTCGCCCGAATTCCTAGGCACAGTGACCTCCAGAGGCTTGCAGACCTCTCCTGGGTTCTGCCTCCATGTCCGCATTTATGGCAAAGAACTCACCAATCCCAGCTCCCCATGCACCCTTCCTCCTCCCCTGTGCTCTCAGCAGAGGCTCCCTATCCAGGGTGAGACTTATCCAGGTGCTCCCAGTAGCTTTCCCTCTGTGATCCTCCCCCGCCCCTTCCCAAAGGTGCTGTCGTGATCACCAGCATACTAATCAGCCACCACCTACTTAGAACCTACGCAGAGTCTTCATGATGTTTTAGGCAGACAGAAGTGTGAGAGATGATCCTGGTGTCTGTGGAACTTGCAGTCTGTGAAAATATAAGAAGCAAATGCACAAGAGCCCAGTCTCCGCATGCAGACCAGCCCCCCAGCCTGATCTCCACATGCAGACCAACCCCAGCCTGATCTCCCCATGCAGACCAGGCCCCCAGCCCGATCTCCACATGCAGACCAAGCCCCCCAGCCCGATCTCCCCATGCAGACCAGCTCCCACCCTGAGCTGGATTCATTGTGTGTGTGCTTTTGAAACTTAATCTTGGTGCCTAGTTAGAAGCACCTCCCTACATTCCCATCCTCCTCACCTGGTCAATGTCTCTGGGCTGCTGTGTGTTCTGGAACATTCTATGCCTCTGCACACTCTCAGGGCACACACCTACTCTCCTTCTGCCTCTGCTCTCTTGCCCCATGGTGCAGTTCCCTGGCTGGACTTGGGGTCCTGGCTGGAACCTTCTGGTCTTCTGGGCCTATAGGGTCATCTGTCTCGTCAGAATCCTTGTGCTGTCTTGATACCAGGAAGAGGGTAAGGGGGCTCCCCTGTACCTGCCAGACCTCTGAACTGCTTCAGAAAAGGTGCTTGTGAACTCTCAGAGGCAGTGAGGAGAGAGCAAGAGGAAGGAGGAAAGAAGGGGGCAGAGTACTGCGGCTGAGTTCAACGCGTCAGGTTCCTGTTCGGCAGACCATTGTCACTGTCTCCTCCTCCCAACTGAGTGACAGAACTGTGGCAAATCTGCCCTAGCTGACTCAGTCCCTGAGGTTTGCGTGGATGCCGCAGCCCAGAAACCCTCAGGGGCACTTTGCCCCTGAGGAACCCCTTGGAACCCCAAAATGCTCATTGCAGCCATGGAGACCTAGCGACCCCTCACTCCTGGTGCCCCTGTCCCTGGGCCATGTGGGAGCTGGGAGACCATCTTTGCTGATCCCTGGGGGGCCCCACTTCTCAGCGAAGGGCTGGCTCATCTCCTGCCTTTACCTAAAGACTTTAACAAGCCATCTGTGTCTGCAGTCTGTGCTTGCCCATATCTGGCCACTTTTGCCATCTGCCTTCCTTCCCGAACCGTCAGTGGAAATCGCCCTTCGAAGTCTCACTAAGGATTCTTGAATCATCAAAGGCTTTGGTGGGTGTCTTCATCCTTACCTTTCCTCTGTGTGTGTGTGGGGGGGCACATTGCTTATCTTCTCTAGCCAAAGCTTTCTCGTCCCCTGAGGCTCTCATGCTCCCCTCCTTACCCAGAGGCGTGGGCTGCTGCTGGCACAGGGCTGGGACTCTGGAGTCTGGGAAGCCCGCTGTAAACCTTGACCCTGCCACTTATATATTGGGCGACCTCGGACCTATTGCTTCTGTGACTTTTCACATCCCTGTGCCTCGAAGGGAGATAATGCCTCCTGGTAGGATTATGTGAAGACTAAATGCAGCAGGGCAGTGCTTTCCAAATTGTAGTTATTTGCAAACCTACTTTGCAACTTTTGCCATATCTGAGGTGATGGTGCTTTATGGAGAGACTTTTCCATGGTGCCTGGTGCCCAGTGAGCACTCCCCGGTAGAGAGAATTATCCCATGATGAGTTATCTGTATATCAAACCACTTACATTCAGCTTCCTTCTGCCCTTTCCAATTCAGCCTTTCACTTTTCCTTGGGTAGAATCCTATTTTGGGGGGCACCTGGGCGGCTCAGTTGGGTATCAGGCTCTTGACTTCTGCCCGTATTGTGATCACAGGGTTGTGAGATTGAGCCCTGTATCAGTCTCTGCTCAGCAGGGTCTGCGAGGGAGAACTGCCCCGCCCCCCAAAATAAATAAATCGATCTTTAAAAAAAGAGAGAATCCTGTTTTCACGGGCCACTGGTCTCTGCCCCCATGCCTTGGTGTAGAAGTCTTGTTAAGCCTCACGGACCTTTCTGTGTCTCTATATTTACTGAAGTCTGTGTATCCTTTTTTTTTAAAAAGATTTTATTTATTTGACAGAAAGAAACACAGCTAGAGAGGGAGCACAAAACAAGCAGGGGGAGTAAGAAAGATAGAAGCAGGCTCCCCCACCCCCCGCCCCGAGCAGGAAGCCCAATGCAGGGCTCAATCCCGGGACCCTGGGATCATGATCTGAGCCAAAGGCAGACACTTAATGACTTAGCTATCCAGGTGCCCCCAAGCTCACATATCCTTCTAATCCCACCTCAGCTTCTGTCTTCTCCAGGAAGTGAGAAGTCATCCTTGACTGCATTCATGGTGCCCTTCCTTTGGAATCCGCTTGCTCGTTTTCTTTATCTCCCTGTTGCCGCATTTAGGGTAACCTGCTTGGCACCGTTCTCTTCTTCTTGGTTTCCTATTTAACTTTGTATCTGTGTCTTGTTTCCCCAAAGAGAGGGGCATTTCTTCATGTGAATGGCCTAGTCTGAGCCCATAAAGCACTGAGTAAGGTCACCAGCCGTGGGGCTGCACTTGCCCTGGCCGCGTGGTGATGCCATCCCTCACCGTGTGACCTGGAGGAGGCTGCTCAATCTTGATGTGCCTCAGTGTCTTCATTTACCCAGAGGCCATACCAATACCGTAGTACCTCGTTGTTTGATAAGTTTAAATGAGTGAAGGCTTAGCATAGCCACTTGCTGATTTAGTACATGTGAAGTTTCTAGGAAAGTGCCTGGCATTCAGTTCTCAGGAAGCATTGATGGGGAGGGGGGTGGTTAGGGTGCTGCTGCTTGCTTCTGCAGTACTGGTCACACGTCATATCTGCTCAGTAAATACTGCTGAGTGCATGGATAGTTCCCCTCCAGTCCTCCTTTGCAATCTTCTTTTCCTTTTTTTTTTTTTTTTAAGATTTTATTTATTAGAGAGAGAGAGCCAGGTGGGGTGAAGGGCAGAGGGAGAAACAGACTCCCTGCTGAGCAGGGAGCCCAATGTGGGCTCCATCTCGAGACTCCAGGATCATGACCTTAACCAGCTGAGGTGCCCCTCCTTTGCAGTCCTCTCAATCAGTTTCTTTTTCTTAAATGCATGTTGGCAGGAACACTGAAAGTCTCCTTTCATTTAATTCCAAAACAGAAAGACACCCCATGGGTTTATTTTTTCTTTATTTATTTTTGTGTATTTATAAGTTTGTTTGTTTTCAGTGTTCCAAGATTCATTGTTTATGCACCACACCCAGTGCTCCATGCAGCTCGTGCCCTCCTTAAATAGCTTTTACTGTCTGGTACAGAGACCAACTCATAGAGAGAAACCATTTTTTTTCCTTGGCACTAAAAGGAACTTATTATGAGATTATTTATGGGAGCAGGATGCTGGTGGAGGTGGGAGGAGAGTTCATTTTTCTAAAACCTACTTAGCATGTTGTGATTAGGAAAAAAAATTTCCATTAAGCGCAGGAACTGTATCAAATGACATGGGCAGCCCAGGGGATCCAGGTCAGCAGGGAGGTGGAGTACACAGAGAGAGCTTTGTGCCCGCCCCTTGGTCCAGAGGTTCCACTGGGAAACCAAAGAGTAAGATTAGTGGCGCACGCAGAAGGGCAAGTGTAACCCAGAAGTGTAATCTGAAATCACCTCTTACATCACAGGCTTATTTTTGTCCTCAGGGAGCAGTGTTGTCAGTAATTTACTATAATGGCAATAACCAGGTCATTAAACTATGTCTGCAGAGAGCATGGAAAAATATATCTGCCCTTTATGTGACTGTGTCTCAAAGAATATATTAGACTTTCTAAATCAAATATTCTTACTATTTTTAGTCCAGTTTCCCATAGGTGAGTTTTGTATTTTAGTTATAGACACACTAACATTCCTTCAGAAGGGGAAGCCTACCAAGACCCACGGGGCTGTTCTGTAGAGTTAAGTAAGCACGGTGATGAAAAAATTCTGATTTTATTTAGCTATTCAGATGGTTCTTTAACAAATGACATTCAAATAGTAGTCAACCTGGGAGCAGAGGAAAAGTTTGTCATAGGTTAGAAAAACGTGTTTTTTATTGTTGTTGTTTAAGATTTTATTTATGTATTTGACAGAGAGAGATAGAGAGAGGGAACATAAGCAGGGGGAGGGGGAGAGGGAGAAGCAGGCTTCCTGCTGAGCAGGGAGCCCAGTGAGGGCCTCCATCCCAGGACCCAAGGATCATGACCTGAGCCAAAGACAGACCTTAACGACTGAGCCCCCCAGGTGCCCCTGAACAACCAATTTGAAGACAGGAAGCAAGAATCATAATGGGCATGTGTGTCGGTGGATGGCAGGGAACAGGCTGTTGTAAGACCCTGGGATTTAATGTTTTATAAATGATACAGTCGAGTGACTTCATAAGGGAATACCCAGTTTCTGTGGGGGGGGGGCGTTACCACCGAGGAGGGGGGTGCACACAGGGAGTAAAACAGGAAACAGCCTCTTTGGCAGCTGCTCCAACAGCAGGGTCCTGGGCGGCTGCAAAGAAGTGCGTGTGCACCCCAGAGCCAAGCCCTTCCTCCCCCAGGCGCTGGACGGCGCGTGCCCTTGCGACTTCTCTAGAGCCCGGCTTCAAGTGCAGGTGATCCAGGGGACAGGACGCGTCTCAATACTCGCTCTCTTCTTTCAGATCGACGACCCCAGCAGCCCCCTGGAGGAGGTGAGCGATGAGGCGGGAGCCGTGGCCTCTGTGAACGGCCTGGGGAGCGCGCAAGCCCTGAGCACGGATTACCTGGACTCCGATCTGCAGAGCGGACAGCTGTACCCGCTGTCCCTTAGCGAGGATGCCCAGGCGGCCGCGTTCGCGCTCACAAACGCGGCCCCCATGGCGCCGAGCTTCCGGGAGCGGTGGCACCTGAATGTGCGCCGCCTGATGGAGCGGGCCCTGGCCCCGCAGTGCGGCGGCGGCGCGCACCTGTACCTGCTCGCCGGCGCCGTGCCCTCCGCCCGCAAGCTCAAGGACAGAGTGGCCGTCCCGGGCTCTGTGTGGCTGGCCGCCTGCTGCGCCGCGCCCGGGGGCGGCTGGGCCATGGGCTTCGTCCAGCAGGCCCGCGACGGCGACATCATAGAGGACGTGATGGTGCCCGAGCTCGAGAGACTGCTGCCGGCCCACCCCCGGCTCTTCCACGACAACTGCGGGGAGTCGCAGCAGGACACGGAGAGAATGAAGAAAATCCTGGAAGTGGTTAACCAAGTCCAGGATGAAGAGCGGACCGTGCAGACCAAAGAGGACACTCGTCCCCTCTCCAGCCCCGAGGGCCCGGGCTCAGCCGGGCAGCCTCCGGAGCCCGCCGCGCAGAGGAGGGGCTTCCTGGCCACGCCGGCCATCAAGCTTTTACAGTTACTTTATTACGTGGCCGTAGGCATCCTGAAGAACATCATGTATGTCCTGTGGTTTGTCACCAAGCAAGTGTGTAACGGCATAGAAAGTTGCCTTTACCGCCTGGGTTCAGCCACCATCTCCTACTTCCTGGCCATCGGGGAAGAGTTGGCCAGCATTCCCTGGAAGGTACTCAAAGTCACGGTCAAAATCATCAGGGCCATTCTCCGGATCCTTTGCTGTCTGCTGAAGGCCGTTTGCCGCATTCTGGGCATCCCCGTGCGAGTCCTCGTGGACGTGGCCACTTTCCCCATGCACACCGTAGGCGCGGTTCCGCTTGTGTGCAAGGACATTGCAGTGGGCCTCGGTGGTGCTTTCTCTCTGCTCTTTGACACTGCTTTTGGCACGGTGGGAAGCCTGTTTCAGGTTATTTTTAGTATCTGCAAGAGGATTGGCTATAGGGTCACTTTTGACAGTTTGGGGGAGTTGTAGAACTCAGAAAAGCTAGTCGGGTCCAGTTACAGTGAATTTTGATTTTTGTTTTTTTAATAGAGAAAGCTGGAGTATTTTGTCTTTACAGTGGGTTTCTGTTCGCTGTCAATTACCATTATATCCAGGCCTTTGGTAGGGGTGTTTGCATGTTTTTGCAAAGGAAGATGGTATAATTTAGACTTGACCAAAGCGAGATGTTGAAAGTGGGGGTTATGGGCAGGTCGTCTGTGGGATATGGCCAAAGTTCCAAACCATTAGAATCTTTCTTCACTCTGCTACTAAATGGACCACCTGAGATATTTCTGGTATTCATTTGTGATAACTAGGAATCACAGAGAAGGGAAGAATTAGGAAGAAGAAAATGTTAACCCAGAGAGTTTACGAGAGAATGGGAAAGGAATCTTGTTTCTACTATGCAATGTAAGGCAGAACTTACAAAACTGCTGTTGGTTGATTTGTTTTCATTGGCTTCTCTTTCTCTCCAACTCAGCTGAGCTTTCCTGTTGAAGTAACTTTCTTAGGGATAAACAATTCACTAATATCCCTGAGCTTTCCATGGCTTCCAAGGACCTGTAAAGTATTGTTTTGTTTATTGTTTTGTTTTGGTTTCTTTCCTCCCAAGATGAGTTTTGCTGCATTTTTCTTTTAGGTGATGATAAAAATTTTGTGTTAAATGTGGCATAAAAAGTTTGAATGCCAGGGAAAAAATTGTTTGCCCTTTGAACAGTGTATCACAGTCCTCTCAGGTATAAAGAAGAGAGTGCAAGGGTCAGAACGCTGCTCTGAGTAGGTGTTGTAGGTCTGAGAACATCCTTAGCTAAGCTTGGATTAACTTGATGTATATTAAGTCTCTGGATGACAAGAATGAGCTCCAAGACTGCCAAGTTAGCCAACAGGAAAAATCGTACTCTCCAACATTCTAGGTCAGTCTTTGTCATGCTTCAGAGAAGTACCCATTACGGTAAAATATTCTGACCTCTATCCTTAAATGATTGCTTTGGTATGAATGTATATGGAGGAGCCACAAAAGAAGAAAAAACTATTCTAGCCATCTCAGAAGAAAAATCTGTATCCATATAAAAGTTTATATAAGCATAAACTTAATTAAGAATCACTGCGTCTTAGGAAATTACTTTTACAGTGTGTTTGAGGCTAGAAAACACAAATCTCCCATTACTGCAGGTTTGATTTGAGAGCTTATCCCTATTTTTATGATTAAGCACTTACTTTAAATCTTGCCATAAAAGAGAAAGCAGCATCTTCCAAACCTTGCTCTGCCTTCAACAGCTGAGATGGAATCATCTGGATTTTTTTGAGTGTTCTAAAGAGTTGCCGTGAGGTAGAAACGGGTCAAGCGTAAAATACTGACCTTGGGGGTGTAGAGTACCATTCATCTGAAAGTTAGTAAACACCTGGGATCCAGAAAGGCCACAAGGTGAGAGTAATGGAGAGAAATAATACTTCTAGTAGGTAGGTAGACCAGAAATGTGAGTGTAATGAGTTTCATTTTGCAGAAAAATAATTGAATTGCACCCAAAGTAGAAGATCAGCTGGTGAGACAATGCTGGGGATTATGAACACCAGACTGGCCCATGGTAGGGGGTACCCTAGACTTCACCAAGAATCTTAAGCAGTATTTTAGTAACACTTCTGTTTGTGAGTGTGAGATGCTGTAGTGGGCCTTCCCTTCCTTTCAACTGTATGGAGGTACGTGGAAGGGGTAAGGGTTTACCTTGTACCTGATGAGTCAGGAATCCTGCTGGGTGAAAGGGAGGGAGTCTTCGAAGCAACCAGAGAGACAGTCTGGCCAAATCCTCAACTGATGAAGAAACTGAGGCACAGGGAGGCCCCAGGCTTGCCTTTAGTTTCTTTGCTGACTATGGCAGTTGAGGGGCCAAGGTCTTTCGCACGTGACCTGGGATGTCAGATAAGGTGCGTATGCGTCACTACTCACCTGCCTCCCTGGGTTTTCTCCATCGTCCATCCAACAGACTGTATGCCCTGCCTCATCAGTCAGAAGGATTGAGCCTATGTGAGGAAACCATGAACACATTGTCCCACTTCCTGCCCCCTGTGGAATCTTCGTGCCCTCTCAGCGTGTAATTGCATACTGGTAGGCCCAGAGAGGCACCTGTGGAAGCTTGAACCCCTGGGCACCATACCGTGCAAGGAGTAGGGCATCCAAACCACTTCTCGAGAGCCATTTGGAAACACCTTCTTTTCACTTCTAGTTGTTTACTGTCTTATTTATTTATTCTTGTGTCGCCTCTTATGAAATCTGGGAAAGGATAATAGAGCAAAATAGATCCTTAAGGGCGAGGTGGCTGAGCCTGGTTTCCTGGAGCTGATGCCAGCAGGGGGCTGGCCTGCTGCCCCCAAGCTGCTCTGAACTTTGAGGGGAGAATTTGGATTGATGAACGCTGTCTGTAGCTTGCAAGGTATTTCTCTGGCTCTATTATGTTCTCGGGCCCCGGGGCGGTCAACTCTTCATTATCATGGAGCTAATTTCTAGTCTGTGGAATGAGCCGTGCCTTTGGACCCCCTCTTTTCCATTGTGCCTTTGGAATGTTGGCTTCTAACTCACCATCAGCACTTCCCCCTAAATGCAGACTCGGGAGTTGGGAGAAGGACCTAGAATGAAGCACGGGGCATGCTGTCGGCCTTTCATCTGTCAGATGTGTATTGGAACGTCAAGGTTGCAGAGCTCAGCAATGTGTGGGTCCCGTCCTGAAGGAGCTCCGAAATCTAGTGGAGTGAACACACCGTGCGGTCGGCAGTGGGAACGTGGTGTGGCGAGTGACGCATGGTGGGTCCCAGCACGTGCTCCCGGGTGCACGGGAAGAATGCCCCCCAAACCGTGGGAAGGAGGGAAGCCCTTACGGAGGCTGTGACAGAGGCCACCGTGACATTTTCAGGCTGTGTACGACACCGTGCACCTTGCAGTGCTCAATAAAGTAATCCTCGACAAGCCCTTAGCTGTCTGTCTATCCATCTGCTTCAGCCTATCTATGTCATCAACCGTCAAACGTATAAAAGGGGACAATCCTAATCTTGAAATGAGCTTTGGGGATTATCTGTGATTTTTATCTGTTCCCATTTTCTTGTTTATCCACATGAACCCTAGCAGTTTTCTGTTCACATCTAGGTTTGTTAAAAAAAAAAAAAGGTTTTGGGGACACCTGGGTGGCTCAGTTGGTAAGCATCTACCTTCGGCTCAGGTTGTGACCTCAGGGTCCTGGGATCAAGCTCCGGGTCAGGCTTCCTGCTCAGTGGGGGGCCTGCTTCTCCATCCACCCCTCCCCCTGTTTGTGCACACACATGCTCTCTCTTTCTCTCTCTCAAATAAGTGAAATCTTTAAAAAATGTTTGCAGGATCGTACAAGAAGGTTAGATCACTGAAAGAGGCCTTAGAACTACCGTTCGATATTCTTTCCTCTGAGAACCTACTTGGGACACCAGGTGTTTGTGGTTTTGTCTTCCAGAAATAAGCACAAAAGGCTTCTTCCTTCACTGTTTCTGAATCACATAGAAAATGATAAAGACATGTATGCGTTGGTTTATTCATTAGGAAAGCCCCACAGCGTGAGAAATAATGAGCAGTCTCTGAGGGGCACTGGTCTTCTCTGTGGCCTCTGGAAGGGCGCCCATCTGGGGTGCAGGTAATGCTCAGCTGTCTTCCCGTTCGGGCAGGGTCTTAGGTGTGATTCTGTGTCTTGCTCGGCACGCCGCCCAAGGTGACCACATAATGCATGTGTTTTCACAGTGCTACACCAGGAGCATATAGCGGGGGCTGCTTGACTTTCATGGGGTCTCAGATTTTTCCCCATCTTTTTCTGTAAGTAATTGCCCCCAGATCACGGCTTGCTTTCTGATAATTATACTCCAAACCAATTATTGTTAAGCTTAAATTTGAACAAAGCAATCCTGCACGACGACTCATCATCGTTGACTGTGTTCGGTGTTTAGGGGTCCACAGCGAGACGCTCTGGGGAGGCGGGTCAAGGTCACTTCTGGAGGGAGTATTGTCTAGTGGTTGAGCCCAGGCTCTGGAGTCAGAATGACTTAGGCTCAAACCCTGTAATTTTCTATGATTCAGAATCCGTGAAGGAATCCTAAGTGGCCTCACCCTTTAATGACTGTGTGGTATTGGACAAGTCACTACCCAAATCCTTGGCTTCCTCATCTGTGAAATGGGGCTAATTTTTAGTATGAACCTCAGAGGGTTGTTACGGGAATTCCATGAGTTAAGGAGGATAATGAAGGTTCATTACATGGCTGTCACGTGGTAAGTGCTCAGTAAAGGTTCATTCTTGTTGATACAGCTATTGTTGGTAATAATAGGCATACTTCTTGGATGAAGCTCGCCAGAAGTTGCCTTAGAGGTCAGGATCAGGATAGTTCTAGATCTGAGCTAGACAGGCTGGACTTAAAATCCAGTCGGGGAGTTGAGGCCATGGATGAAAGTGAAGGAGTCCAGAGCCTCAAGGGTGGTGTCAAAATATCTGGAGAAAGAGGTGAGGGATGGGCCAGGAGCTGGCGTGTTGCCACCACTATTCAGGAAGTGGGTCATGAGCATTTCTGACCACTGAGAGGGGTTTTCCCTCCGGGCCCCTTCCTTGCTGAGTCCGTGGTTTTATAAAGACTCAGCTCTCCAGGAACCTGTTGTTGGAGGAGAGACAACCACACAGAGAGTATGTATATTTTAGTGACTGGAAAGCACGATAGACTGTAAGTAGTCTCTCTTCTCTATTCTTCAGCCTCTTGTGAGTTAAGACTTCATGAAGTAGTGCCCAAAGACGAGCTGATCTTTAATACCTACATCCAGAGCAGATGCGGACAGCATGCTTGGGCTCTGGAGGCTAGAGTGTGGTCTAAAACTGCCTGTTATCTCTGGAGATCGCCTAATACCTTTCAAAATAAGAGATTACTATAAAGAAGAGTCCATACTCATCAGATGAACCAAAAGATAATTTTGATGACCAGTTAAGAAATGGTAAGAGGTCTGCTTATTCTTTGTGTCCTCAGTTGGCCTTCATAATGGATCACTCTGGTTCAAACATTAAAACAGAGTCATGCTGGCCGACGCTCAGAGCACATAGACTGAGCTCCTGAACTTCCCTTTTCACTGATGAGTTCCTCTCCTCCTCTCAGCCACCTAGCTGGACATCTCTCCATCCTTCTCTGCCTCCTGCTCCAACTGATACACGCATGAAGGGCTTTCCGGGTTTCTTAGACTTAACACTGCGGGACCAGTCTTACCTCTTTTTATCTTGACATAGTCCTACCTCTTAAAAGATCACTTTTCCAACCGAGAGCCCCTTCCCAGGAGGAATGGGACAGCCCCTGCCAGGAGGAACCCTACTTTCTGAGCTCACCAGAAGGCTCCTAGGGAATGGGGGAGAAGTTTACAAAGGTAACAAGGGGACTTGGGGTCATGCAACCGGCCAGAGTTAAACTGACATGCCTTTAAAAGTATAGAAAAATGTAATTCATGCTTAATGAAAAGGGCCCTGAGAATGAACACAGTGATTCGGTGGGGGGACCGGGTAATGTCTTGAACCAGCACTCATTACGATTCCCACACAAGTCAATAAGACCTTCCTAAATACGTGTATGATTTTGCATATGTCTCACCCATCTGAAAAAGTTTACTGGCTTCTTTTCCATCTGAAAAATGATAGATCCACCTACCAGAGCCCTAGAGTTGTAGAAGCCCTTTCACATATGGGGATTCTTCAACCTTCCCAGACATTGTGTTGATGGGCCTATTGGCAGGTACACCCACTGAACTAGACTTTCGGGGTAGGAGTCTGCAGCTGCTGTCCCCTTAGGGAGGATATAATTCTTTTTTGGGTAGGAAAAGGGCACACTCATGAAGATGGACCAATATTCCATAGAAAACTTAAAAAAAAAACAACCTTTATGGGTGTTGTGAGAAGTTGTACACGGTACTGTATTGAATAATGCTGCCCTAATCTGGGACATCACTACCTTAAGACCCACTGTTGCAGGAAAGCCCATGTCCTAACAAGAGCTCCCAGAATCTGGGGCATCTTTGGAAGGGAAAAGGAGTTTAAGACCAAATTTGCTATGAGTTCTGCACTAAAGTGCTTCTGTAAAGATCTATGGCATGAGTTTTGGGGGGCGGGGAGGTTTGTTTTGTTTTATCTTGTTTGGGTGTGTGTTGTTTTGTTTGTTTTTTAGCCTGCACTCTGGATTCTATAGACCTGGCTTCAAGTCCTTGTGCTCCTATGACATTTTTGGGGAAACCCTCCAAATAAAAATATCAACGTCATAGGGTTTCTGTAAGGATCAAATGAGATTATGAGCTTTGTAAATTATAAAGTTTCAAAGATCTATTATTATAGGAGGCCCCAGAGTTTGTTCTGTTTTCTCCAGAATGGATTCATATTTTAAAATGTGAGTAGATAGAAATGAAAATTACAGCAGTTATCTAGAAAGTATAAGTGGTTTAGCCAAAGACTGGATTCAACAGGACATTGAACATAGTACCCTGGGAAGGCTCTGGGCTTAAGGTCCTCAGAATTCTCTGCCTCTTATCTTTCCTTAAGTCTATTTTCTCAAAACCAATAAACCCCATCTTCAGTAGAGCCCTTGACACCCACCTTGGGCCCTTTCCTCAAACACGAGTCAGCAGAGTCCTTGGGATATTAGCTGCTGGAAAGAAAACACTCCATGCGTCATACAACAATTGAGCTGATGAACAAGAAATATGCCGGAGACGGAAAAGCCGCAGGGGAGCCTCTGAGAAGGGCCAGAAGCCGCCCAGACCGGCCTCCAAACCGAAGGCCAGCCCTGGCCTGCCACCGAGCTGCCATCCCCCAGGACAGCAGACCGCAGCTGCCAGGACTGGTGTTGGAAGCTTCTCTCAAGTGTGTATTTCCCTAAGAGGTTCGCTTCTTAGGCAGATCCGGGGGTAACCTGTTCGCTGCCTCCAGACCTGAACGTTCAGGGAAGGGGAGCTCGGGAAGGGAGGAAGAAGCAGCGAAGGGGCAGAGAGGACCCAGAACACCTACATTCACTTCCTCGCGGTCACTGGACTTTCTCTGTCATCGCAAAACGGGGAGGGAGGGACAGGACCGTCCTTCGGGCCTCACCAAATTGCAGGTAATAAATCTTTGCTTTTCAACAGGAATCTCCTCTCACCGAGTCACAGAGATCCCAATCAAATTTTATTAGTTTATTGCTTCTATTTGAGGGTTACCAAAAGTCTGAGAAATTCCCTGGGACATACCTGGAAAGAGTGAACTATCATCTCATCATCACGGTTATTATTATTATTATTATTATTATTATTTCTTCTTCCCAGACTCACAAAATTAATTGGCACAGTTACTCTTAGTTGGTAGCCAACCTGAGAATATGTAAGAACATCACAAAGCTCCCTGATTGCAAATAAAGGGGCACATGTCTCACCCCCGAGACTCTTCCTGTCAGGCTGTCTCTTTTTCTCATAAAAATACAAAGAGCCTGAGGAGAGTTAGCACACTCTGTTACTGCTAGCTGGTTAGAAGAAATAATCTCTGAAATCCTTCGCACCAGCTGGGGTATTGCCTACACACAGGAACTGTTTTTGGTTTTGTTTATTTGTTTTTTAAGACTTATTTGTTTATTTGACAGAGAGAAACACAGTTACAGAGGGAACACAAGCAGGGGAGAGGGAGAGAGGGAGAAGCAGACTTCCCATGGAGCAGGGAGCCCGATGTGGGTCTCTATCCTGGGACTCGGGGACCATGACCTGAGCCGAAGGCAGACACTAAATGACTGAGCCACCCAGGCGCCCACAGGAATTGTTTTGATAGGCGAGACGGGAAGCTCCTGTATAAGACCAGCTTCCCCTGGGACCAGAGTCTGGCCCAGGCGAGCCCTTTAATGGGAAGGCTGCGGACAAAGCGAGGTCCCCTCTAAGATCTTAGAAATAATACTAGCAAATTCCTCTCCACGTGTCAAGGGAATATCGGCCCATAACAGATCGAAGGAGAAACATACACGTGGACAGGGTACGAAGCTGCAGGGTCTATGACCGTCATATCCAGAGGTGTGCTAGTTAGTGCCCAGTGACCAGCTTTCTGGGGGGAATGGATAAACCCGATCTGTAACATTTGCCAGTTTCTCTAGTGTAAATTTGCGAACCCTGGCTAACTTCCAGCTGCTGGGTGATCTCACTGAAAGAAGAATGCGGAGGGGCTGTATGAGCGACCCTCCTGAGCTGCTGTGAGTCACGAGGTGCCACCCCTGCACTGCAAAGCTATGATCCAATTGAGCACATTAAGACAGAGAGAGAAAAGGCATTTCCGGCAGAGAAGGAATTGATCAGCCCTAGAACGGCAGAGAGAGAAAGTTCACCGTCACAGACACTGACCATGCCTCTCTGATTCGAGCCACCTGCCCTTGGATCCTTCCAAATCCAAACCCGTCACCCACCCTGTGAAATGACTGCATCAGGCTATTTTAGCTTAATGCCGTTAAGCCTCAACTTACCTAACACTGCCTTTTCAATCCCATTTCAACCATTCAACCTACGAATCATGGTGTCGCTTCCTAGGCTGGCTTGCCTCTATGGCGAGAGGAGGGGTGCGAGTGAGATGAACAGTGATGACCCTCACTCACAGACTGACCCACAGCTTGACTTAAGCCATATAATGGCCATGAGCGTCATTAAAGATATGATATTAAATATTAATATCATACAAATAATAATAAGTAGACATTAAAGTGTATAATGACCATAAATACATAAGGTGATGTACTTTAAAGAGCCCTTTCACCTTCATCAGCGGACCACGTTTGACCCCAGATATTCTGGGTTTTGACTTCTTTTAAGAAACTGTGCGCCAGCATTTTTACAACGCTATAATCAGCTAGAGCTGCGTTGACAGCTTGTCGTGAACCCATTCATGTATTTCTCACCTCTCTGACCTGACCCTTTTTACTCATTTAAGTTACTTGCTTAGCTCCCATAGCCACTTGGGTTTTTAATCCCTAACATGACCTCATTTCATTCATATTTATGCCATGAGCACAAATTATCCCAATTTTATAGATTTCAACCTTAAATTCAGAGATTCAACAGACTTTCCTCTGGTTGCACAGTTAAAGGTGAGACCCAGCTCTTAGAGTTTAAGGTTGCTCACGGTTACCCTATAAGGTTGTACAGACTGTGCACTGAGCAACTCCAGGGATGCCTTTCGCACCATAGCCTGTGTGAGCCCTCTAGAGTTGTGGTCTATACTATACGTGGAAGTCCTGAGACCATTTTCCCTCCCGTGTCACCATACTCATAATACTGTTGCAAATTCAAAATTAGTCATGTCCTTCAAATTTTTATTATAGAACAAATAGATAAATGAAATGGTGAATGATCAGATTGAGACATGGACCGTTAAATCTGAACACAGTAAGTCTTAGGTCAGATAGATACGTTGTCCAACTTGTGGAAATGAGTTAGTGAAGAATCGGTTCCTGATGGCTACAGTCATGTTAAGGGTGATTTCATTGTTTTGCTCTACAAGTAACCCTTTCTCTTTCTAGATTTCAGTCCCCACATGATTAAATGAGAGGTGTGTGCTCAACTTTCCAGTTTAGACAGTAGTGCTTAATCCTGACTGAACATTCAGAATCACCAGGGAGATTTTATTTATTTTTAACTGATGTTTAGGTCCCATCCCGAAAGATTTGAACTGAAAATTCCCCCCAAAACATATACATAATGTCAAAGAAAGTGGGGGGCGCACATGAAAAGATGCTCAACATCACATCATCGGTCATTAGAGAAATGCAGTTTAAATTTCCGGTGCGATGTCTTACACGCCCATGCCAGGGGAATGGAGAGGCCATCGAGCGACTGGAACCCTCCTGCTCTGCTAGTGGAGATACAAAACGGTACAAGCGCTTTACCAGCTGTTTGGCAGCCCCTTAAAATGCTAAACACAGACCTGCCATGTGCTTCAGTCATTCTGCTCTGAGCTGCTTAAACAAGAAAAAGAAATACTACAAACAGACAAAGACCTGCACGTATGTGTTCCGAGCGGCATTATTTGTAACGGTCCCAAACTGGAAACAGCTCAGATGTTTGGCGACAGGTGCATAGATCAACACGCCATGGCGCCTTCCGGAGCGGACCACTGCTCAGCAGTAAAAAGGAATTGACTCGCGACCACATGGTTACAAATCCCCAAATAATTTTGAGCTAATGAAGCCCGAGAAAAGGAAAGGAATGTACTATATGGGTCCGTATAATTAAAATTCTAGGAACGTAAATTCATCTATAGCAACAGAAAGCTGGTCCACGTGTGCCTGGTGGTGAGGATGGGGAAGGTAAGGAAGGATTGCAAAGGGTGCGAAGGAACTTTGGGAGGCGATACCTACATCCATCATCCCGATCGAAGTGATGGGTCAGGATATGTTTCTATCAAATTCATCAAATTGTTTAAGTATAGGCAGCTTATTGTATGTCAATTATACAACGTATATAATACGATAACATATAATACAATGTATCTACCACAACATATATCAATATGGCTCTATTAAAAACCTCACAGCTGGAAGTCAGGCTCCAAGATTCTGATTTAATCGGTCTGGGCCTCAGTATCGATGAGAATTCCATCTCTGATTCTGGTGCACAGCCAAGGTTGGCTCTGTGACTTGAGGTCGTTTCAGTTGCCCTGGGCCGGGAACTTTGGGAGAGCCCTTTCCCACTTGGTGGACTGGAGCAGAAGGGGATGGTCCCACAGCAGCAGGTGCTCATGCGAAATGTGGCAAAGTGCTTAAACCCGTCGCCTCAGTGCCCAGGGTCCAGCCCAGCTGCCGGAAGCCTGAGCTACTTTGGCCTTTCGTAGAAGAGAAACACCCCCCCCCCCAACATTTATACATCTATTCTAGCCGGATGCTTTCTTGTGCCAATTTTTTTTTCAAAGTTGACTTTGGTGAGCATGTTGATATTTAAAGTAGATAAAGATGTTATTTAGGAGTGTTTGTATGTGTAGAAACAGTGCGACTTGGCCCGTCCAGGTGCCTCCTTCTAACAGCTGCTGGTGCGACTTGGGCATGGTAGGAAGCTGATAACGGACGCTGAAGTTTCAGAGCTAAGGCAGCAGACTGGGGATCCAGCATGCCAGGAAGCGGAGGAGAGATGCTCCCCATCCTCGTACTCTCAGGATGGCGGCACACCTAGGCCACTGGCATAGACTGGGGAACATGGCGGCCGGGAGTTAGGCCTAGGGAGAGGGCCCCTCATGCCAAGGCCCCTTCTCCTCACCCCAGAGACACAGTGAAAAGGATATTGCTTTGAGTCCCATTCTACTTCTTATCAGTTTGGGCAAGACACCTGGCCTCTCTTTGCTGTCAGTCCCTTCCCTGTAAAACGGAGATAACAAGGTCTTTCTCCTTTACTCTACCAGAGTTAATGTGAAGATCAAATGAGAAAACGAGCATGAGCAGGCTTTAGAAACACAGAGGCATTCATCATGCTTATCCCAGTGTTTTACAGAAGGGAGAAGCAAAAACTGGTAGGAAGTTGGAGGAGCCTGAGGAGTAGCGTCATTACACAGCCTCCGAAACTCGGCTGGCTGTTCACATGACTTAGGTGTTGTCATAACCGTCACGATAATAACACCGAGATTTTGCTGAGCACTTATGTTCTCTGCACTCTGCTAAAGTGCATCCATATTTTACAGAAGATTTTTATGAAGGAAGGCACCAATGGCTGGCAGGGAGGTTAACAACTTGTCCAAGATCACACAGCCAGCCAATGGACTTGGGTCTTGCTGTGCCGCCGTCCACTCCCCAAGCATGTAGTTACAACTAGGTAAGCTTTCTCCTACAAAAGATTGTCTCAGCTCAAGATTTTAATAAATGACTCAGGCGTTCTCTGTAGGCATTCTCTCTCAATCCCAAAGCAGGTAGGGCTCCGCTAAGAGTCAGGAAATGTGAATCTTTGTCCTAGAATTGTCTGTGCTATCTAGAGATGAACATGGGTGTTTATGATTGGACTTTCAATGCAAACATTTTTCCTTGACTTCTGAAAATAAACCTACTGAGATAAGATTGGAGTTATCGTATAGAATGCAAAATGTGAGATAATATGTCTTTAGAGTTTCTTTTTTTTTCTTGAAGATTTGATTTGTTTATTTGTCAGAAGGAGAGAGAGAGCACACAAGCAGGGGGAACAGCAGGCAGAGGGAGAAGCAGGCTGAGCAAGGAGCCCAGTGCAGGACTCAATTCCAGGACCCGGGATCATGACCTGAGCCAAGGACAGATGCTTAACCAACTGAGCCACCCAGGCCTTTAGAGTTTCAACTTACTCTCCATTTGCTGGACACTTCCTGTCCACCATGCACAAAGAGTAGACCAAAAATACAGTTAAGTGCTTGTATTGTACACCTTACAGGCTATGACTGGGGAGGGGGGACAAAATCGATAAATATAACATGTGGATAGATGGCAGACATCCTTACTATAAAGATCTCACAAAAGTGACTAAGAAGAACATTCTCACCAGTATTTGTTGTTACTATATAAAGTCAGAGTTTATCTATTTGAAAGGAATATGTTGAGTTCATAGAAAGGCAGATCACGAATGCAATCTTTTCTTCATGACATACTATTTACATGTATTTTTACTGTCAAAAAGTTTTTAAATGAGCAAAGGATTTCCAAATAAGTTTCCATTTTGAGAGGGGAAATTGCAAACTCATACAAAAAAAAAACTCAAGAAAGGGACATAGATTTACAAATATATTCAGCCACTCTGACTAAAGGCGAGGCTGTAGAGCAGGGGTCTACCTGTTGTCCCACCCGAAGAGAACCCTGCATCAACGTGGACAGGTGATTCCTGGCTTCCCTGAATAATCACAGCCTGGTTTGGGTCATTTGATTTCAAAGACTGGAAAAGTCATCTCCAAAAAAATGAAGATTGTGCAGCACTGATCATAAACGTGGTGAGAACTCTGAGCTGGGTTCCACTGGAGAGGGAGGGTGCCCGGGTAGCCTCGCAGAGTCTCACAGCCCTGCCGGTTGACGGCAAGATGGTCCAGATGGAAATCTTATATCGTCCCTTGCTCAGACTCAGCTCGGAGAAAGTCTAATCTTCTTCTGGAAAGGACCAAGGACTCTGGCTTCACGGTCAGCCTGCGCTGCTTCTTGCTCCCTTCGGCCTTGAAGTCTGCTTGACGACTACCCAAAACCAGTCAGTGAGTGTTTCAGCGTCTCAGTCTGCAGAAATAAAACAGATGAGGGTGAGGCCCCCAACCTCAAGGAACTCACAGTCAAGTTGACCCTCTGATTATCAGTTCATCGAATGCCTTTGCCTCCTAGCTTGTTTACTTACATGTTCCCAAACAACATGACCCAGAGAATGGTCCCTTCGTTACCAGCTGGTGTTGTGGTGCGAGAGCAAGAAAATGGACAAGGCGTGCTTAGCCCGTTGCTGGGCACGCAGAAAGTGCTTCCTCAACAGCTTCTGTTACGTGGGCCCCGTTGTGAGCAGTGCGCCCTCCTTCCTACCTCCACTGGCAGGCTCCGGAGGCAGGGTGTGGAGCTCAGGGGCAGGTTCTGATACTCTGACCAGTGCTCGCAGACGACAGCCCTCTGAGCCACGCTCTTGCCGGGAGAAGCATTTCACGCCGCCCCACGCAGGCCTCCAGCTCCACACTGCTGGGCTGGACAAGGAGATATGGAAGGTAATCAGATCATGAGCACGTAGCTCCCTTCAGTGCACTTACACTGGGACTGAGTCTCAAAATTGCCCATTTTGAGAAATTAGAGATTGTGCAGGCATTTCTCCAAATGCTAACATAGCATAAGGACATGCTGTTTCTTTCTTCACAAGGCAACATGAAAATGATTTCACAGACTGAGTCAGTAAAAAGAGCAAAGAAGAAATGAACTGTTCAATAATGAGAAATGAGGCACGCCTAGGTGGCTCAGTTGGTTAAGTGTCTGCCTTCGACTCAGGTCATGGTCCCCGGGTCCTGGGATCGAGTCCCGCATTGGGCTCCCTGCTCAGCGTGAAGCCTGCTTCTCTCTCTCCCACTTCTCCTGCCTGTGTTCGTTCTCTCTCTCTCTCTCTCTCTCATCAAATGAATAAATAAAATATTTTAAAAATAATAATGATGATGAGAAATGAAATCCATTCTCAGTGAAGGAGATAATGTCTTGAATAGAATGAAAATGCAACTGATCAGGAGAGAAACTCAAGACCTATTCAGGTTTTTTTTTTTTTTTTGATTACTGAAAAATGCAAGCAGATCTTATCCCTGAAAACTGTTTTGTTCTTAACCTTCAGCACACAAATATTCTTTCCTCTGAATGAGTATCCTAATCAGTCCCTTTGGACGAGGTCTGGATAGCTACGAGGCTTAGTGGGCAGCAGGGCACTGTGATGGTGGCTAAACTCAATCCCATTCATCGCACTGCTTAAACAAGTGGAGGTGATCTTCTTAGGAATGGAATAAGGAGTTTCCTGAAGCCATGAAGCCCCAAGTGGGGCCACGTTCCCCTCAGACTCTCATTAATGGCATCAGCTGGTGCCAAAACCGAGAACCTGGCGGTGCCCTCTGCTGTGATTTCTTCTCCTTGCCCTTTATTTTATTTTTTAAGGTTTTATTTATTTATTTGAGAGAGAGAGAGAACACAAGCTGGTGGGGTGGGGTGGGGGGAACAGGAAGGAGCAGACACCTTGTTGAGCAAGGAGTCTGATTTGGGACTGGATCCCAGGACCCTGGGATCATGACCAGAGCTGAAGGCAGATGCCCGACTGACTGAGCCACCCAGGCGCCCCACCCCTACCCTGCGCTCCCAGCTGTTCTTTCTTCTCTCGGTCGTCATGCATTTGACGTGTTATTTGCCATCGGTGCTGCTATAAGCTGTAGACTTAGTTGCAAGTGTTGCAAAAAGCAGCTGCAGCCTTCCAGGGCTAGCTGCAGGAGGATGGAGGCTGCAGACCAGAATGTGAGCTATCTTCCTCCCTAAGCAGGAAAGGAGGGAGAGGAAGATGGTGGAGATTTGCTCGTGGGGCACAGCACAGATGGGAAAGGAGACGGAGGCCTTTGGGACCGATGCCGAATGGAAGCAAGAGTGAAGGTCTGTCTTTCCAAAGACATTCTTGTTATGACTCCACAGATCATCTCTCTGTGGGAGAGGTGCCATGATTTCTCCGATCCTTTGTATTCTAAGAGGGCTCAGCAGAACATCTCAGACCATCTCCTGTGGGAGGGTCTGTCATGACCCTCTAGACACATATCAAACCAGGAGGGTTCTTGACTGCTCAGAAACCATGCAAACCAAGAGAAGGGATCAGCATTTTCCAGGAGTATCTTTTCCTAGGAGCCCTACTCATGGCTTCCCAGAACCATCGCTGACTCAGGAGGATCTACCATAACTGCAAAGACAAATCTCAATCCAGAAGGACTCTTGACTCCCTAGATACTTCCTTGCAGCCCAGGAGGGCCTATCCTGGTTCCCCAGTTTGGCTTTTAAGGTCCATTGCTTCCTGCCCAAAACCCAAGGCCATGAATGCTAGAAAAGGCCTGCAGCAAGTCCTCTCCATATTGGAAGGGATAAGGACCCCGTATCAGTTATTCCCAAAGAGCAGCCAATATAAATACATGAGGGAAAAAAATAGGCAAGATTTCTATTCTGGAAACAAGAAGTAGCATGACTTAAAAAGCTCTTGCCCCAGTCTGGAGCCCAGGCAGGAATGAAGAGGGTTAAGTTGGAGATGAAGACATTGATGAAAGGCAGCCCTTTGGGCTCCAATATATCAAGCAGAGAACTTACGTAGTAGTTAGGCAGAGCTGCCTTGTCTTCTAGATCGATCATCTAGAGGTTGCCAACGGTGCCAGGCCCTGCCACTGGTTCATTTGTGCTTGGGAACAGAAGTGCTCAAAGTAGCCCCTACCAGCCCCTGAGTCCTCCAAGACCCTCAGGTCTTCTGGGGTCTTCTCCCTGCTCCTGGAGCTCACCCCTCACCTGCTTGTGTGCACACCCAAGCCCAGAAGTCTGTGGCACCAGGTCTGCGGTTCACCCCCAGCCCCCAGCCCCACCTGCTTCTGGGGTGAATCCTGAAGTATCTGGCATTCTCAGAGGGGGTCCCGCTGACCCAGGCGCACACAGCGATTCCCAGCTTTCTTATGATGAAGTCTCCCCATTGGTCGTCAACCTTCCCAGAAACATTCCTCCCCTCTGCCCCACCAAGTTCCTTTTTTTCCTTAGGACTTCCTCTATTTTTCCTCCACAGGAAAGTTGCGATGATCTTGTGAAGGGGGCGGCACTGTCCTCAGAGGTGATCGACAGACTCTGCCCCCAACCAATGGTATGAATACATCGTAGCAACAAAAAATAAAGTAGATCGCTCAACAACAGAGCTGGGTGTTGGGTTGTATATAAACTCCCATTGCAGATATGCAGAGGAACGCTGGTACAAACAAGGAAGAACATTCTCAAAGGAGGAGAAAGACCACGAGGAGCAGAGGGGATCTGATGGGTGATGAGGGGCATGAAATTGCCGTCCCAGCGCCTGGGAGGTGGAGATGGAGCTCTCAGCAGGTGAATCAGGCGAGGAGGAGAGCAGGCTTCTGAGGTCTGTGAGCCCTTTTTTGGTGGGTTCTCTTCTCTCTCTGTTTCTCGAGAGAATACAAAGGCTTTCTCAGCTGTGCCACGGAACCTCAGTTCATCATTGAAAATAAAAATTCTAACCCTCTATGGCTGTGAGCTGACGGTGTGTGAAACATTTTTTATAGCTAATTCTAAGAAGCCGTGAAACGCGGCGGTGTGTGGGAACCAGTGATGGCTCATAAATTGCAGCAGCTTTTCCACTACGTGGTGTAATGAACGCAAAGTGAACCCACTAGTTTCTCCTGGCCATGAAAATGCCAGCCTGTGTGTTTTCTCATTGTTCTCTTATTTTCCCTTCTTTGTTTTTGTTTGGCTTCGGTCGTTCTGGGAGCCCAGGCCCTGCTGGCCAGCAGACCCAGGGACTGCCCTTAAAGCGTCTGTGGGCTGGTGCCCAATTCCAGGCCACGCCCACCTTCCTTAAGGGGAGCTTGGGCTTCGAGGGGCAAGTGGGTGTGTGAATAGCCGACTTCAGGATATGGAGCAAGAAAGCAAAGAGCCTGATACCTGCCACTCGAAATACAAGTTGGTATGCAAGACAAAAAATTGATTGACAAGAGCCCGAGCGTGGGGAAGGCGTGTGACCAGAGCTGGCCGACAGTGAGGTGGCTCGCCCTTTCCCTGCTGGGGTCGTGCAGATACCACAGCGAGCCATGCTGCCCCTGTGCTTGCCCCTGGTAATGGCCTGGAGCTCAGTGTTCTCCATATCCCACTTCCCATCATTGCCATCGCCCACAGAGTCGGGGTTAATAAATAACTGTGGGATTAAGCAAAGATTCATGAAGAAATGCCTCCCTGGGGGGCAGCTTGAACTAGAAGAATTCCAAGATTCCTTTCTACTCAGAGATTCTATGATCCTATGGGAACCTGGCTTGTGACAGGTGCTCCTTAAATATTGAGTCAGACGATGTTTCCTTACTGCTGAGTTTATGTGTCCCCGTCTTCTATCACCCGTATAAATTGGCGTACTCTTTTCTCCAAGTGTAGTGATCCTTGGCTGAGCACTTCCTCCGTTTGTCTGCTTTATCTCATCTCACAAGAGCCCCAGGAGGTAGAGTCTGGGTTCCTACTGCTGCATAACAAACCAGCCCATCACTTAGTGGGTTAAAATGGTTCATTATTACCTGTCCTGGTTTGTGGCTGCACTGGCCTCAGTGGAGACAATCCTGTTGGGGTCTCATGGAGTCACAGTTGGCTGGGGCCAGGGGCGTCTGATGGCCCAGGGGGTGGGACATCCAAGATGGCTCTCTCTGTTGGCCGGCAGTTGATGCGGGCTGTTGGGGGGGCCGGCGAGCAGACACCTACAGAACTAAACTTCTCTAAGTCCTTGGGCTTTCTCACAGCATGGTGGCTGGGTTCCAGCACGGATGTTACCAGAAACCTAGACAAAATGACCTGGTCTCATGTAATCTAGCCTTGAGGGTCCAGAACATTGTTTCTGTAGCATTCTGTGGTCATGTGAGTCACTGAGGCCAGACTGGATGCAATCAATGGAAATTAGAGGTCATCTGTTGATGGACGAATGGCAAGGTCATTTTATTTACCTATTTTTCATTTATTTTTTTAAAAGACTATTTATTTGAGAGAGTTCACGAGCAGAGAGAGGGAGAAGCAGACTCCCTGCTGAGCAGGGAGCCTGATATGGGGCTCGATCCCAGGACCCTGAGATCATGACCTGAGCTGAAGGCAGACGCTTAACCCACTGAGCCATCCGGCGCCCCATCTAAACAGCATTCTAAAGCATTAACAACAAGTCACCTCTTTCAAAGATGTAGTATTGTTTTTAAGAACATAAAAGTATAAATTCTAGTAAAATGTATAAACTTGAAATGAAAGTTCTAGTCAGATTTGGGATGTCCTGGCTGATGAATATTAAGCAAAGAACTAACATTTTTGAGCGGCTTCAGTGATCAGGTACTTACGCACTCTATATAAATTCATTTAATCTTCACTAAAGTCCCCTCCCCCCCACTGATGAAAAGTGAAATTCCAAGAGGTTAAATAACTTGCCCCAAATCACAGAGGCACTAGGTGATAGAGCCAGGATTTAAACCCAGGTGTGTCTCTCTCCACCTTCTAGGCAGCTTCACGTTGAGCTTGGGCTCCCAGGAATCAGACGCTGTGATGAGATCGGCATGAAGAAAGGTCACTGATGAGATTAGGGATATCATCAGAAAGGGGACGTAAGGACACCACATCAAGCAAAGGAAAAGGTGGGCTGTTGCCATCATAGCAAAGGACTCACAGGCCCTTGGGGGGCCCTGAAACAGGGGTAGCTCTCCAGAGTTGTCCTGAGCAAGGGGTCTGGTCTTTATTACCATGCCCGCCCCCTGCCCACAGGCATCACAGTAAATGGTTGCTGGATGAACCAATGTCAAGTGATTGACCCGGACTGAACTATAAAAGGAGGCAGCATGGGGGTTGGGGGGGGTGCTGGCTTGTCAGGACAGCCAGCCCTGGCCTGGGACCAGGACAGCCTTGCCTGCAGGACACTAGAACATTTCAGGCCCTAACTTCCTCCAAAGGGGAAGCCAGCTCTCTAAGCCCAAACAAAGCACTAAGATGAACACTGCACGTCCTTCGTCTGACCTGCCCAAGGACTGCCCGGCACAGGCAGGTACATTTTTAATGTTGTCGAGTTTAGGCATGGCCCCAAAATGAATCGACTTACAGTATTGGGTTTATTCACTCTAGGATTCCACGTTGTGACCACACACCCAATGAAAAGTTCCTACAAGTAAATAATTCAGGCGCTGTTTACTCCTAGATGCTGGTGGTAGGAGCTTGCTGGGTGGTAAGATATTAACAGCCCATCATGTCAGTTGTCATCCAAATCGAGAGGCATGATATAAAGGAACCACACATTTCCCAGACCTACCCTTTGTCTCTGTGCCTGGTCCAGCCGCACTTTCCATCTCCGTGCAGAATAGGAAGGGGGAGAAGCAGGGAGAAGTAGAAGTCAATGTGGAAGAGGAAAATAAGAGACAGCTCAAGGGAGATAGGCCTGATGTATTGAAGGTGTGTTATCCCACTTAGCCCTTCATGCAAGCCTATGAATTATTCTGACTGCCAGGTTTCAGATGAGGAAATGCAGGGAGAAAGAGGGATGAGAAGGAAAAAGGGGTGAAGGGAGGAAGGAAGGGAGGGAGGAGACTAGAGTTGAGCCCATTTATCAGAAAAACATTTTTTTTAAATGTTGCCAAAACATACTCATGCTGCCAGAAAATCAAGCTTCCTTCCTCTGGACTCAAACTGAGAAAACAAGAAGGAGGTAAGTCCCTGAACCCCTAGGCCTCATTCCACGTCTACTTCCTCCTTTCAAAATATCTCTAGGTCCTGCTTGAGGGGCCCAAAGACTTCTGATGGACCATCTTTCCAGAGGTTTTTTTGACATGTGATGATGGAAATCCTTTTTGACTTTCATTTCATTTCATTTCATTTCATTTCATTTCATTTCATTTCATTTCATCAGAAATCCTTTCAATTCTAACACATTTGCCGACAATGAAATGAACACTTACTGGGCACTTGCTGTATATCAAAAACTTTCAAATATGTTGCTTCCTTTACTCTTCACAACAAACCTGCCAAGATGAAGAATTATTAATTCTGTTTTTGAGGAAGATGAATTTGAAGCTCAGAGAGGTTGAACAACTGGTCCAAGATCACACAGCGAGAGTGTCAGAACTAGGGTTCAAAGCCAGATTGGAGCCTGCTCAATATTCCCTTGATCCTCCTGCCTCAAGGTTACTGAGGTCCCTGAGCCCCACGTGGATTATCCTGGTCTTGCTTTTGGTTGATACAAATATTCAGTGTCCAGCAAGGATTGTAAAATTTCACAGGGATCAGTTATCTGGTACTGGGCTTTTTATTTTTATTTATTTAATTCAATTTGTGTGTGTGTGTGTGTGTGTATGACTCTTGTTACCTGTAGTGTATACAGGCCTCTGTGAAATAAGCAAAACTTCCCAGTGTACTGAGTCACATTTAGCAAGAAGTGGCCCCCAGCCACTGTAAACAGAGGAGTACAGGCAGGGAAAGGGAGGGGTGGGAGGGGAATTTGGAAAGGTATGGACCTGTGAGTTCAAGCGCCTCATTTTTGCCTCCTGCGAAATTACCAACACCCCTATGTGAATATTTTTCCAAGGAGCCACGCAGACTCTACTTTCCGTCTGTGGTCCCTTAGTGACCCCAAAGCCAGGATCCACTGCTCTGCGCTTTGGCAATGGCTTTGGTCTGGGACTGGCTCTGGCTTGTGTGAACGCCTGTGGGTGCTGCCAACGGTTGCCCAGGGTGGAGGGGGACCATGATTCACAGCACCCCTGAGGCTCCGCCCTTCTGCGGAGCAGGCCCTCCCATGTCCCGGCGGCCGGCTGAGACATTGGCAGGAGTACCCAGGGAGGGCTGACGAGCCAGAGCCTGAAGGGAGAGGACCTTTCGGGAGGCACACCCAAGTAGAAGGCACTGACTCTCAGATCTAAATGAAGAGGCAGGAGGGCAAGCCGAAGAGGGAGGTGGGAGAGAGAGGGGGTGGGGAAGGGTATTTCCTGGGCACAGGGAAGAGCTGTCAAGCAAATGCCAGCCAGTTTCGGAGGCTCTAGATGGAAAGGGGGCAACATCAAAACGCTACTAATTCTCAATCCTGGGTGGTAGAAAGAAAAAAATGTACATGTATAAACGCATATATTAATTTACGTGTGTGTCAAAATGCACGCGTGTATAAATTCATCTATGTACACATGTGTACCCATGTGTGCATAATTTCCCGACAGCAGTTCGGGTTTGCGAACCCCTCTACGGTTTCCCAACTGTGGACCTCGCACTGGGTCCCTACGACCTGAGTAGGAATTCCAAGGCTGGCAGGGAGGAGCCAGGTGCGGCCCACGCTCACAGCGCAGGGATGTTCCCTTCCCTTCCACTCCCCTCTGCGATTAGGAAGGTTGCTTCCTTTTCTCCCCAGGCGGGGACCTGGAAGAGCGGTGAGGCTCGGGCTGGCTTTGGAGTTCTGGGCGAGGCGGCATCAGGGCCCGGAGGGCGGCCTACAAAGGAGCATTGTTCCCGGGAGGGCTGGCTGGGCGGGGCGCCTCGGGGTGGGCAGCTTTGCTCCGCGGGAGGGGAAGTCCTCCATCCCGGCCCACGGTGGCCAGCCTCCAAGAGTTGGGTTAAAAATCAGGAACGCAGGAAAATGCCAGAGACTGTTTATGTTCCCCCGGGGGGTGGGCGGAGGAGAAAGCCAGTCCTTGGGCTGGATCGGGGCTGTGCCGCGACACCGCAACCTTCCCACTGCTGGTCCTCCGGGAGGCTACCAGGTGTCCCTTCCTCTGGGCGATGGCGCGTCCTTCCAAGCGCTCTCGGCCCGTTCCCTCGGGCGCAGAAAGGACAGGCCACTGCTCCCGACACCAGCGCCCGAACCCGGACGAAAGCCTCCGCCCTGTCCCAGTCAGTACGGGGAGCCCGAGCCGTGTCTGCGTTCCGAAAGTCAGCGGTCAGGAGCTGCGATCGGGGGCCAGCGTGTACACGGCGTGTCCCGCTAAGCGGACTGCTGGCGCCTCGTGCGACAGCCCCCGGGTCCCACGGGTCCCGCCCGCCCGCAGCGGTCCCGCCCCGCGACGCCAGCCCCCACCCGCTCCGTGCATCTCCGGAGACCCTCGCCGCCGCGGGGAATACGAGCCCAAGGAGGACTGCGACGGGCCGGATCTCCAGCGCTCCGGACGCCGAGCCTGGGAGTCCGAGGGAAGCCTTCGGCTCCGAGGACCGGCCACGCTCATCCACCCAATTCCACACTGCCCCCCGGGCCTCCCTGGACCCGCGGAAGACCCCGGCGGGCCCGATCCCGATCTCGGCCCCGGGTGGGGGTCCTGGCTCGCCCCCCCCCCCCGGTGTCCCGCCAGCGCACCGCGCCCTTCCGCCAACGGCCTCACCCTGCTGGGTGTGGTAAGGACTGGGCGGCGGTGCCCGGGCCGAGGGCCACTGAGATCCCTGCCCCGGGAAAGCGCTGCGGGGCTCCGCCCGCGGGAGTCCGCGGGTGGCCTGCGTCTCCCCCCCGGGGCCGGCCCCAGGCCAGGCCGGACCAGAAGTCGGGGGGAGACGGGAACTCAGAGCAGGGGCTTAGATGAATCAAAGGTACAGCTGCCATCAGGCTCGGACAGTCTGCCGACCCATCTCAGCCCTTCCCTAGGCCGTTGTCCCCGTTTCTGGTGAGGCGCCCGGTCTGAGAGGTGTTACCGCGGGCGTCGGGTGACGGTGGAGCGGGCGGGGCTGGGCGGCGCGGATCCGCGCTCTCCTCGCCTGTGTGCCGATCCCCGGGCTCGCCGGCAGAGGGCAGCCCGACCCCAGGTTCGCTCCCTGCTCGCAGGTGCCCTGGGGCCCCGCGCCTCCGTCCTTCACAGCGTCTCCAGCGCCTGCAGTCAGGCTCAGGGGGGCCCCCGTGCATCTTGTCTCTAGAAAAGCCAGGGTGAACCCAGTACACTGTCCTTTTGCCCCTCCTCTTGAGAACTGTTTGCATTTTAAGAAGCCACGAAGCCTCTGCCCACAAACAAAGCAGTCCAGGGAAGGCTTGTGCGTCCTTTGGGCAAGCCTCTTACCCAGCCTGAGCGAAGACCTTCCCTGTATTGGGAAATCATCTCAGATTCCAATCTGGGTAGCGTTCGAAAGCACCTGCTCTGCACCAGAAGGCACACTGCACACTGTCCCGGTGTGAGACGCTCTGGGGTCGGAGCCCTACAATCCAGCTGCAGTTCTGGCTCTCGCCCTGGAGTGTCTCCTAGTAGACTACTTCCTCCTCCTCTTCCCTTTCCTCCTCCCCGTCCTCCTCCTCCCCCTCCCCTCCTCCCCCCCCCCCCCCCCCTCCTCCCCCTCCTCCTCCTCCTTCTCCTCCTCCTCCTTCTTTTCTTTTTCTCCTTCTCCTTTTTATTGTTTAAAGATATTTATTTATTTGTTTGTTTATTTATTTATCT
>PITA01015845.1:0-48616 GCA_004023965.1 Spilogale gracilis
GAGGGAGAGGGAGAGGGAGAGGGAGAGGGAGAGAGAGAGATGGCGAGCATGAGTGGAGAGAAGACAGAAGGAGAGGGAGAAGCAGAAGCAGACTCCCTGCTGGGCTGGGAGCCTGACTGGACTTGATCCCACGATGCCGAGGTCATGAACTGAGCTGAAGACAGAGGCATAGCCAACTGAGTCAACTAGGTGCCCCTGTAATCATGGTATTCTTTTTTTTTTCTTTAAGATTTTATTTATTTATTTGACAGAGAGAGATCACAAGTAGGTAGAGAAAGAGGAGAAAGCAGGCTCCCTGCTAAGCAGAGTCTGATGTGGACCTCGAACCCAGAACCCTGGGACCATGACCTGAGCCGAAGGCAGAGGCTTCAACCCACTGAGCCACCCAGGCGTCCTTGGTACTCTTTTTTCAAGATTTATTTATTTTAAAGAGGGAGAAAGAGTAAGCAGAGGGAGGGGCAGAGAGAATAGTAGACAATCCCAAGCAGACTCCTCACTGAGTGCAGAGCCCAGGGCTAGGGCTCAATCTCAGGAGTCTAACATCATGACCTGTGTCGAAACCAAGAGTCTGACACTCAAATGACTGAGCCACCCAGGTGTCCAAATCAGATTGGTTTGTTTGTTTTTAAGATTGTGTTTATTTGACACACACACATAGAGAGGGAGAGAGTGAACATAAGCAAGAGAATAGGACAGGTAGAAGCTGGCTTGCTGCTGAGCAGGGAGCCCGATGTGGGCCTCAATCCCAGGACCCTGCAATCATAACCTGAACCAAAGGCAGACGCCTAACACAGTGAGGCACCCAGGTATCCCAAATCAGGGTACTTTTAGAAAGTATTTCCAGAACATATGAACAGCTACATGTCAGTACTAATCATTTAAATACAGATAGGCAACAAAGTCATGAGATCTCAAAAGAGCCCCACCATCATTACCACTGCTCACTAGGTACCACTAATTGTCAACACTATGCATAAAAACAAATCATCTAGATGTTACTAAATTTTGGTTTTCTTTTAATCACTCAAGTAACATGAATATACTACTTCACCTTTTATTTTTTTTTTAAGATTTTATTTATTTATTTGCAAGGGAGAGAGAGAGAAAGAGAGCACATGCACACACGAGCAGAGGGGAGAGGAAGAAGCAGGCTCACCAGTGAGCAGGGAGCCTGACCTCGGGCTCAATCCCCGGACACTCGGATCACGACCTGAGCCAAAGGCAGACGCTTAACCATTGAGCCATCCAGGCATCCCTAAAACAAAGAGTTTAAGCAATAAAGATAACTACTGCTTCCCACCCCCTTAAAGATCCCACTTCCCACCCTTAAGACAATTACCAATAGTTTTGCATGAGCTCCTCCAAACTTACCTAACATTTTCACATGTACATGCAGGCATTGAAGTGCATCGTTTTATTTTACATTTAAGATTTTCTTAAAAACTGGGTGGCTCAGTTGGTTAAGCGACTGCCTTTGGCTCAGGTCATGATCCCGGAAGACCCAGGATCCAGTCCCACATCGGGCTCCCTGTTCAGCGGGAAGCCTGCTTCTCCCTCTCTCACTCCCCCTGCTTGTGTTCCCTCTCTCGCTGTGTTTCTCTCTGTCAAATAAATAAAATCTTTTAAAAAAAAAGAGATTTTCTTCCCATAAATTGTATCATGCTACCAATTATTCTTGCAACTTCAGTTAACTGCTATACAACATCTGCAACCTGCATAATTGCTATACAACCTCCTAGTAACCTGTGTAAATCACAACTTATTTATTCCTCCAATAATGGATATGGTTTCCAATTTGCAGATAAGATATTAAGAGCTGCACAGGCTTCTATGAACATGCCAATCTGTATGCGTGTGTACATGTCTGTAAGAAAAATATCTGAAACTTTAAATGCTACAAACTACACGCTTAAAAGCTTATGTCAATTAACATGCCTACCAGGGACAAATTTCCCTACACCACCACTGAATAATTGATCTTTTGGATTTTAATTAGCAAACAGAGGGGAGAAAAGGATGCTTCACTGTTTTGTTTTTTTAATTTGCATTTCCCTAATAATTAGTGACTGTGGGCAGATATTCACAGTTGTGAGCTATTTCTATTTCTCCTTTTGACCATTAGCCCTTTTTAGGTTTAATATAGAGATCTTACAAAGAAGCAAAGATATATCTTGGGTTTGTTTTTTTTAATTACACATAATACCTAAACATTATTCTTGTTCAAAACAAAGCTAATAAGCCCACTAACCACACCTCTGTCCGCATTACATCTTCCCTGTCCAGGAATCACTTCTCATGTGAGTCTACGTCCTTAGACTTTGTCTATGCCGAGGATCTCAATGGCAAGCAATTCTGTCCTGCGGGACACAGGTGCCAAAAGCAATTTTGTCCTGCCACAGTCGAAGACAGTTTTACTGGTCACTGCTACGGACTGGAGGGAGGCTGACGGTGCCTGGTAGGCAGAGGCTAGGGGGGGATTTGAAATATCCTAGGACACACAGCACAGCCACCTACAACAAAGCATTATCCAATCCAAAATGTCAGTAGTGCCACTGCTGAGCAGCCCCCCTCCCGGGTCTATGCTTTTTTGTAATGTATTTAACTACAAAACTGTAAAATCTTCTTAGCGTGGAGTTTGGTTTTTTTTTTAAAAAAACATCAACAGTAGGATTCTAGTGCCATTTTACACATTCATTTTCAATCTCTGAATATGTCCTAAAGATGTTCTATCAATATATAGGGATCTACTTCATTCTTTTTTCAGCTACTAAAGAATTCCAAGTTATGGCTCCACAGTTTACCGACCATTCCCGAGACACTCAGCACGGAGGACCCCCCCAGCTGGATGATAGTAATGAGGTTTCTGAACCAGATATCACTTGCCCCAGATTCCCCCTTCGTGCTCTGGATCTTTCTCGTCAGAAGCTGTTCTACCTTTTGTAGCCATTTTCCCCTGCCTGTGTGTGTTAGACCGGGGTTTTCTGCCTAATGAATACATCTGCCATCTCTCCTTCATAAATTCCTCATCGTTTTCAGGACCATACATTTCCCACTGTTTTGCATCAAAATTCTGGTTACTTTTCTTTTGTTTTTTTTAAGTATTTCTCTTCCCTGGGAATCTGGGACAAGAAGATGAGGTCTCATTTATCCTAACAGCTTAAATTAGATGTCAGGACTCTTAAAGTTTTGTATCTCTTACCACAGGAAATACCGCGTGTATATTTTTAATTTAAAAAAATCAAAAATTGTGAATATTATTTTCTAAATGAAATAGTTTTTAAAACTCTTTAAGATAGCCATAAAAAATACCAACAAATCCTGGGGCGCCTGGGTGGCTCAGTTGGTTAAGCGACTGCCTTCGGCTCAGGTTATGATCCCAGAAACCCGGATCGAGCCCTGCATCGGGCTGCCTACTCGGCAGAAAGCCGGCTTCTCCCTCTCTCACTCCCCTTGCTTGTGTTCCCTCTCTGGCTGTATTTCTCTCTGTCAAATAAATAAATAAAATCTTTTAAAAATATATATTTTTAAAAAATCAACAAATCCTTACTGAAAATCTAACCTGGGATCAAAATGGGTATGTGAAAATCATCATCGATTTCCTAAATGACCACGACCACAAGCACAACCTAGCTTTCAGGAGCACCTGTTGCCATTCCTCCATCACTACAGCAAATGCCAGATATTCTCTTCAGAGGAGCCATTCTACCAGATACCAAGGCATTCCCTGAAGCTCCCCGAAGCTCCCAAACCTCAGATTCCACTCCCCAAATCGTCCAATACTGATGCTGGGTTTACAGAAGACAGGAAAGTCCTTGGCTTACAGTCTGTGACTGCTTGCTCTCTCACTGATGAGCTTTGGATGATTATTAAAAATAGCAAAATCAGGGGCACCTGGGTGGCTCAGTCAGTTAAACCTCCAACTCTTGATTTCGGCTCAGGTCATGATCTTAGGACCATGATATAGAGCCCTGCCTTAGCCTTTGGGCTCAGCTGCAAGTCGGCTTGAGATTCTCCCTCTCCCTCTGCCCCTCCCCTCCCATGTGCACGTGCTCATGTTCACTGGCTCTCTGTCTTGCTCTCAAATAAATAAAAAAATTTTAAAGATTTTATTTATTTATTTGACAGAGAGAAACACAGCCAGAGAGGGAACACAAGCGGGGGAGCAAGAGATGGAGAAGCAAGCCTCCCACCAAGCAGGGAGCCCAATGCGGGGCTCAATCCCTGGTCTCCGGGATCATGACCTGAGCTGAAGGCAGTCGCTTAACCAACTGAGCCACCTAGGCACCCCTCAAATAAATAAATTTTTTCAAAATGTAGCAAAATCAACCACACAAATGTCTGCTTCTTAAAATTCCTGGCACACTCTACAGTTAGCTCCCTTACCTGAAACAGCAATCATGAAAAGGAGATAAGGCACTTAAAATGTTTTTGTCAGCACAGTCATTCCCAATGAGCAGGGAGAGGATATACCAAGCCACCAAAAACAGCTGGGAAATGATTTATTTTTAGAGAGAGAATAAAAATGTCTTTTTTTTTCACCATCTCCCAAACAAGAAAATTTCTTCTCCACCAAAGGACAGATGAGTTCTCTGAATGAGCTCCATGCCTAATCACCTCAATAATTAGATCCAAAGTGAATTTTGCCAATCACTGAATTTACCTGTGACTCTATGCCTGGGCCTAACTACCAGGAACGGAATAAAAGCTGAGAAGTGCTTCTTTAAGGACTTAGTCTGGAAACTGTGAGAAACCCAATCAGATAAACAGAGCTCAGGAATCAGGAATGAGGCAATATAGGGCTCTCCCATCTTCCACCTTCCCTGGAATTAAAGCATCATAGAAGGTAGAGAACAGGAGTCAAAACAGAGGAAGAACTCAACTGTGTGGGTCAGGGGAGATCAAGTTAGCTGCTGCGTTGAAGCATGACCCACCTCCCAGGGTACTGCCTCCCACACCCAGGCTGGTCCACCCCTCAAGGCCACCACCAAACGTCACCAGACAGATGTCCAAGGGTGCCCAAGTTCAGGGAGCTTCCCAAGGGCACTGGAGTACCAGGGTAGAGACTCAAGTCTGTAGGAAGGCTCACTGCGTCTCAGATTTCAGGATGAATTCTGTCCTTACTTTGGGAAATAGATTTGTCACAAGGCATACCATAAAGATAGAGGTAAAACCGTCCCCAACCCAGCAACAGCAATGGACAAGGAAGACATGAATAGTTTCATAGGCACAAGCTACTTGTCTTTCATTTCAGAACCTAACTTTTCTCCAAACCCAAATGCCTGGCTGGCAAAGGAAGGAATACTTGGTACAGCTATCTGCACACCTCTTTTGTATGAAAGAGTAAATAAATGTATTCAAATTAAGAGGAATATCTGGACAACACAAGCCAGAAAAATCTGTGGCAGCAGGCTCTCTGAACAGGGACGTGGCAGCTGGCTCTCTGGAAAGAAAACACAAGACAAAAAGCTGTCCCTCCAAAAGAAAAACTATGGAATAAAAAGGCAAGGAAAAGGACTACCTGAGTATTACTTCCAAAACCCAAAGTAACAGAACACCTTCCCCGAACATAAGCTCCTAATTCCATTTGTACAGTACTGGTCTCTGTTTTTCACTCTCTTTCCTAATTCAACTATGTTATACTCCACCCACCATATTCCTTTACCATTAAACAGACCCTGAACACTTCCTTCTCCCTTCCCTAACTCATTTCGACATTTACCATCGGCACTCTCCTACAGCAGCGTGGCGCGTCACAGTCCTCTCTCCCTTCCAGTTCAGGTTAGAACAAAAGACAGACTTCTATACAAACTGCAATCAGAAGTAATAAATCAGAGCATGTACACATTCCTAATACAGAAAATGAAAGATGAAGAATCCAGTCGTTAAGTTTTATAAAAGGAAATTTCTAATAAATGGAAAAAAGTGAAGAGAATAACTAATGGACAACTTCTGCATTCAAAGTCATGGAAATGGGAAAGGCCCCAGCCTACCCAGACATCCCCAAAACAGTCTGACAGCAAGGTGTAATAAAGAGGTACTGACGGGAGAGGATGGGGGAAGAGAAAGACAGGAAGACTAGAAAGGAAACCACTTTGAAAGCAATCTTCAGTGTCCTGGTAAAGAAAGACTTTAGGCCTTAACCAGGAAGTCAGTGGCTCTCAACGCTTACCTCCTATGAAAAGAAAATAATGTTCCCATGAAGACTATTACACTTCATCGCAAACAGCAGCGTACTAGAGGTTGGTACAGTTGGGTCATTCCAAGCAGTTAGCTAAAAAAAGCTTTCTTGCCCACAAATCTCAGATAAAACCTAACAGGCAGTGCTGTTAACAATGAAAACCTCTTTTCTTTTCCTCTAATGTTTTCAAACCAAACTTTTCCCATAATAGAGGATATAGAGCATAATATCAGACACAAACACCCATTCAGCTACATTGAAAGCCTTCCCAAACTTGTTTTGAAGTAACTTTTACGAAACATTGCCCTAGTCATTATAATTACAAGTAAAATGTAGTAAATGTAGTCCATTCTGTCTGTCCCACTAAAAGCAGCTAAGAATCTGAACAGAATACATAAATCAACTACTTGTGAGCCCCAAGAAGTAGCAGGCAGATTGAGGAAGAACAAACTTCAAATTACTAGGAGCGAGTGGTGAGTTTTCACATTTTTCCAAGATCATCCCTGCTGAATCAACAAAATCTGATCCCCAAAGTAGGTACTGGGGTGCTGACTGAGAGAGGTCCAGGAGAAGCCCTATATCTCTGACTCGAAAAGCAGAAAAGGGAGCTCCGAAGACTAAAAACACTACAGAAATCTCCCACGGTTTTTTGTTATTTTTTAAACTTGATTCTTCTGTGCCCCAGCCACCAAGTAATTCTATGGCTGCCACAGGAGCCAAGAGGCAAGAAGGGAGCCTGCAGGAGCCGAAAAAGTCAGAGAAGGAACATTCTTCTCCCTTCAGTGAAACCGCAGTCCCATGAGGGTAGGTAAATTCCCACTGCCCTTTTTCTTTCTGACCTAAAAAGAAATATGTATTTGGTCTCTGCCCCCAGTTCCTGACACAGAACTTCTAAAACCCTTGTTATTTCCCGATAAATACGGGTGCTAAGAGCATCTTTTGTTCTAATATTTGGTCTTTGACCGCAGTTCCTAACACTAGAGCTTCTAAGAGCCTTGGAATCTCCGGAGTGATAAGAGTGTCTTTTTGTATGCTAATAAGATGACTGAGGGGTGGGGCACTAGACTGCTTCAGGATGGGGGCTGGTCACCAGATTAACCCAGGCAAAACCCGGGGGTTGGAACTTTCAACCCCCTTCCCCTAACCCCAGGGGAGAAGAGAAGGACTTGAGTTAATCAGCAATGGCCAACAATTTAATCAATCATGCCTACATAATGGAACCTCCATAAAACCCCTAAGCAATGGGGTTCAGAGAGCTTCTGAGTTGGTGAACACACACATCCACATGCCAGAAAGGTGGCAGGGCGTAACCCCACCTACAGAAGGCTCCTGTGCTCGAGACCCTTCCAGACCTTGCCCTCCGTACCTCTTCACCTAGCTATCCATTTGTATCTTTTAGGATATCATTTCTGATAAGCCAGTAAATGTTAAGTATTTGCCTCAGTTCTGTGGGTCATGATAGCAAATTATCAAACCTGAGGAGGGCACTGTGGAAACCCCTGATTTACAGCCACTTGGGAAAAAGGACAAGTGATAACCCAAGACTTGAGAAAAGCCTCTGAAGTAGGGGCAGTCCCAACGAGACTTAACCTGCAGGATCTAACTCCAGGTAGTTTGTATGAGAGCTGAATTAAATTGCACAATGTCCAGCTGGTGGCTAGAGAGCCAGAGAACTGGTTTTTGGTATGAGGGGAAAACCCCACACATTTAGTGTCAGAAGTGTGGTGAGTAAAAAAAAAAAAAAAAAGTTTTTCTTAGTACCCCCCTGTATGTACTCTCAACACCTGGCCACAAACACGGACACAGATGTAGCAATGCAAAGGAACCCAAATCCCAGCTTTCCCAGTATGGGGAATGAAAATGGAAGGCCTAGGAAACAAGCACAGATAACAAAAGAAAAGCTAGCTAGCCTGAAGTGACGCAATAAAGTTGTTTATCAACTCCTCAGCCCATCCCTAGGTTGGGCGTGTATAGATATGATCCTAATAAACATATCAAAAACATTTTAAAACTCAACTAAAAGACCACAGATCTCAGACTAACTAAATGGTATTACACCTGAGACATACAAAGGCCTACAGCACACAGAAAAAGGATGACAACATTCACTCTCAAGCCGACCATGTTGACTGCTGCTAAAACAAGAAGAACATGCTCTCAAGAATTTAAGACTTGGGGCACCTGGGTGGCTCAGGTCATCCTGGGCTCCGGCCCCCCCGCACTGGGCTCCCTGCTGAGCAGAGAGCGTGTTTCTCCCAAGCCCCCTCCAGCTCCCTCTGCTTGTGTGCTCTCACTCTTTCTCTGTCAATTAATAAAAATCTTAAAGGAACTTAAGACTCAATCTCATAATACATAGAATATCCAAAAGACAGCTGCATCCTCGAACAAGCCTGGTTTGATCTGTACAAGTCCACGTACACAGATATTTTTTTTACAATATTGTGAATGTATTTTCTCTTCCTTATGATTTTCTTAGTAACATTTTCTTTTCTCCCGCTTACTCTATGAACATAGCATGTAATACACAGAAGATACAAAATGTGTTTATCTGGGAGAGATCCTCAAGAGACTGAGAAGAAACAGCAGGCCTCTGCTGAAAAGGCTGTGACCAAGGAGGAAATTCAGGGTGAATGGACTGTTGGGCTACAGCTCCTGGGTTCACTGATAACTCAAACTGAGGTTGCAGACTGATTAAAGATGTGCAGGGGCCCTCTGTGCCTTGTCAGCAATTCCCCTACTGAGGACTGCAGCGCTCGGCCTTAACACTGAAGACTGGCCCACAGCTCCCACTGCTCTGCCCACTGAATGGGTAAAAACAATCACGGAGTCTTATGCTGTGCTTCCACAAAAGCAAACCAAATGGAAATAAGGTTGATGGAAATAAAGTTTCTAAAAGCTGAAATGTGTGTGTGTGGGTGTGTGGGGGGGTGTGTGTGTGTGTGTGTTAACTGGCTGTTACGGGTAGGTCAATAGGAAGCTATTAGATTTGGAGAAGTCAGAAGTTATATGAGATATTGGATGTACAGATGTTTGGTGCCCCTCACCCCAGAGCTACTGAAGGGTCAACTGCACAATCCAAAATTCCTCAGCACACCCAAAATAAGGCAAACTTCAACTCTTAGAAAGATAATCAACAGACTCCAAAGCCAAGATGACAAAACTGGTGAAATTATCTGACAAAGACTAAGGAAGAGATTATAAAAATACTCCAAAATATAGGGGCACCTGGGTGGCTCAGTCATTAAGCGTCTGCCTTCAGCTCAGGTTGTGATCCTGGAGTCCCGGGTATGAGCCCTGTATGGGGCTTCCTGCTTGGCAGGAAGCCTGCTTCTCCCTCTCTCACTCCCCCTGCTTGTGTTCCCTCTCTAGCTGTGTTTCTCTGTCAAATAAATAAATAAGATCTAAAAAAAAAAATACTCCAAAATACAAGAGAAAACACCCTTGAAACAAATGAGAAAGTATAAGAAGTTATAAAAAGGAACACAAAGAAACTTTAAATATATAATAACCAAAAAGTTTTTTTAAAAACTTAAATGGATGGGGGCACCTGGGTGGCTCAGTTGGTTAAGCGACTGCCTTCAGCTCAGGTCATGATCCCGGAGATCCGGGATCGAGTCCCACATCAGGCTCCCTGCTTGGTGGGAGGCCTGCTTCTCCCTCTCTCATTCCCCCTGCTTCTGTTCCCTCTTTGGCTGTGTTTCTCTCTGTCAAATAAATAAAATATTTCTTTAAAAAAAAAAAAAAAAAACTTAAATGGATGGACTCAATAGCAGAGGAAAGAGTCGATAAACCTGAAGCTAAGAGAAATCAATTATACCGAGTCAAAGAGAAAAAAAATCAGAAAAAACCACCAAAGCTTCAGAGAACTATGTAATAATGACAACGGGCCTAATATACAGGTTATCACAGAAGAACAGAAAGAAAAAGAAAAACAGCAAGTGCTAAGAAAATATTTGAAATAAAAATGGCTGAAAACTCAAGTCCGTAAAACTACAGATTCAAAAATCTTAAAAAAAAATGCCAAAAAAGATAACAAAAAGAAATCAGTGATCAAACACATCTAAACAAACCAGTGAAATTTAAAGACAAAGAAAATAATCCTGAACACAAAAAGAGGAAAAACAACACATTAACTACAGGGGAATAATTACTAAACGAAATATAAATGTCATTTTTTTAAAAGAACTATAGATTTTAGGGCACCTGGGTGGCTCAGAGGGTTAAACCTCTGCCTTGGGCTCAGGTCATGATCTCAGGGTCTTGGGATCCAGGCCCATGTAGGGCTCTCTGCTCAGCGGGGAGCCTGCTTCCTCCTCTCTCTGCCTGCCTCTCTGCCTACTTGTGATGGCTCTCTCTGTCAAACAAATAAATAAAATCTTTAAAAAAAGAAAAAAGACACAAATACTGGGCCGGGGGGGGGGGGGGACCATAGATTTTATATCAGAAGCCAGAGAAGCCAAAAAGAGGTGGCACAGTGTTTTTAATTTTTTTTAAACAGAAGTTCACTTTTTACTTTTTTAATTACTTTTTAAAAATTTGTTTAAGTAAACCCTACCCCCAAAATGTGGAGCTCAAACAAATGACTCTAAGGAGTCATATGCTCTACCAACTGAGCCAGCCAGGTGCCCCTTCAATTTTTTACTTTGAGGATAGCTGACATACAACATTAAATGAATTTCATGTGTATGACATAGTGACTCAACTTCTCCATAAAAGTGGCACAATATTTTTAAACTGCTGGGGTAAAAAATATACATATATCAACTCAGAATTCTATATCCACCTGCAAGAATGTAGGAAAAATAAAGACATTCTCAGAGGAAGGAAAATGAAGAGAATTGCCAGAAGATCAGCTCTAAAAAAGGGGACTAAAGTAAGTTCCTCAGATAGAAGGGGAAATAATATTAGAAGGAAACCTGTAACAATGAGGAGTGAAGGAGGAACACTAATAGCAACCATTGGGGTGAATATAGTAAACAATTCTTATCCCTTTGAATTCCTTAAAATGTGTCTGATGATAGCAAAAAGATGGTCTAATGGAGTTTGGGATTTTTTTTAATATTTTATTTATTTGTCAGAGAGGGAGAAGGAGAGGAAGCGAGAGCACAAGTAGGGGGAGTGGCAAACAGAGGGAGAAGCAGGCTCCATGCTAAGCAAGAAGCCTGATGCAGACTTAATCCCAGGACTCTGGGATCATGACCTGAGCCGAAGGCAGACACTTAAGGAACTAAGCCACCCCAGCGTCCCTAACGCAGGTTTTTTTGGGGGGGTTTTTTTTAATTTATTTGTTTGACAGAGAGAAACACAAGCAGGAGGAGTTAAAGAGGGAGAAGCAGGGGCGCCTGGGTGGCTCAGCTGGTTGAACGACTGCCTTCGGCACAGGTCACGATCCCAGAGACCCGGGATTGAGCCCCACATCGGGCTCTCTGCTTGGCGGGAAGCCTGCTTCTCCCTCTCTCACTCCCCTTGCTTGTGTTCCCTCTCTCACTGTGTTTCTCTCTATCAAATAAATAAAATCTTAAAAAAAAAGAAAAGAGGGAGAAGCAGGTTTCCCGCGGGAGCAGGGAGCCCGATGCTGAGCCAAAGGCAGACACTTTACTACTGAGCCACTCAGGCGCCCCAACCTAATGCAGTTTTTTAAAAATATATAAAGGGCGCCTGGGTGGCTCAGTGGGTTAACGCCTCTGCCTTCGGCTCAGGTCATGATATCAGGGTCCTGGGATCCAGGCCCGTGTCGGGCTCTCTGCTCAGCGGGAAGCCTGTTTCCTCCTCTCTCTCTGCCTGCCTCTCTGCCTATTTGTGATATCTCTCTCTCTCTCTCTCTCTCTGTCAAATAAATAAATAAAATCTTTAAAAAAAAAAAAAATTTATATATATATATATATATATACATATATATATATATATATATATATATATAAAAGAACCAAAACATAAAAGGTAAGAGTAAAGATGCCTGTATGATAGAAAGATTTCGACATTCCAACTAAGGTGATAAACATGGATTCTAAATAAATTACAAAAAGTATGTATATTATAACCCATAGGTTGAAAGTAAAATTGGCAGAAAGAGGATACTATGCAAATACTCAATGAAAGAAAGCTGGAATGCCATTATTACCATCAGACAAAAAAGACTTGAAGCAAATTACAAAGCATAAAGAATTAAATAAGAGAGTCAATTTAACAAAACAATGTACAAATCCTTAACACATAAGCACCTAACAGTGCTTCATAAAGCAAAATCAGAAATGAAGAGAAACAAATACCTAATCATTATTGGTGAATCTAACACTCTTCTCTCAATAACAGGCAACAAACTAGTAGTAGAAAATCAGCACAGAGAGAAACTACACAATGAATCAGCTGTATCAATATAAAATGATATTTATATACTAATCCATCTAATTACATGATGAAAGTCTTTTCAAGTACACATAAAACAGTCAGCAAGATATATAACAGATATGCATCATGAAATAAACCTTAACACATAAAAAAGAAACAAATCACATAAAGTATGTTCTCTGACCATAAAGAAATTATAGTGGAACTCAGTAAGTGAGACAACAAAAAAATCTCCAGAGCCCCCAGCTAGCTCAGTTAGTAGAGCAATGGAGTATGAGATTCTTGATCTCAGGGTCATGAGTTCAAGCCCCACCTTGGGCATAAAGCTTACTTAAAAAAGGGGGAAAAAAATCTCCAAATATTTGGAAGTTGAAAAGTTGTAAATAATCTACGGGTAAAGAAGAAATATTAGAAAATATTTTGAACTAAAGAGTATGAAAATACATGTATGAACATGTACAAACATACAATATATGAAAAAGTATTAGATGTACCCACACACCGCTTAAACACTACTGAAGAGGTTATACCTCTAATTAATAATCTAAGCTCCCACTTTGACAAACTAGAAAAAGAGCAAAATAAATCTAAAGCAAATAGAAGAAAATAATATAAACAGCCCTTTGTCCCAAGACTACAAAATCTCCACTGGACAGACCCCACCCCATTCCCTGTACCAGGACAGCACTTTACAGTAAACACACTGAATAGACTAAACGGAGACTGCAACAGCAGGTTTATCTCTGATGTATTCACCAGAGTTGATGCTTATCCTAAGGAAAAGAGATGCCCATTGAAGTCAATACTTGAAAGATCCACTAGTGCCATCTTCCTCAACCACACATGTTTGTATCTTCCAAGATGCCTCCAGGTCTCATCCCTTTTGCTACTCCCACTTGGCAGTTCCAACTGGAACCACAGAGAATAGCCGCAGGAAGCAAAAGCAGCTGTCCCAAGCAGGGTCAATGAACTGGCTACAGCTAGAGCTCGACCTTGTAAATGAGTGCCTAGACAAACTGAGCTGATTCACAGCTTAGATCCCCATCTACTGCCCTGGCTAAGGGTCTTTGCACATGCTGTCCCCCATCTGCCTCACCGACTGCCTAGCTGAAAGCAGACTGCCATCCCTCAGGTCACACCTAGATCTTATCCGCCTAGAGAGAAATTCTCTGACCATCCATTAATGAAGAGTTCCCTATTTTTCCCTTTCAACAACTGGTTTGTTTCCCTCATAATATCACAATTTGTAAATACTTACACATTTTTGTATTTTACATCAATCTTTACCAGTGGACTATAAGTGCCATGAGAGCAGAAATCATGCTGCTGCTGGGTCACTATTCTAATTCAAGCAACTAGCAGAGCATCTGGCCCACAGCAGGCCCTAAATAACACCCAGGCTTCAAAGTAATAAACTGACTTTCTCTGGGGGAGAATGGGGAATTTCCCACAAACTCAGTTTGAGAAGATACAATGGAAAGAGCATAACTCGACAGCTCCAGGAGGCTTACCTTGCAAAATGAACTTAGACAAGCTGCATCTTAGAGCCCTAATGTTCCCAACTTAAAATGACCGTAATTCTTCACTTACATAATTAATCTAATTCACTAGTATACTGCAGATATCTAATCAGTGATAGTTATCACTTGGAATGATCCTATCTTTCCCTCCACTAAGAAGTCTTACATAAATGAGGCTGGGACAGATACAAGGTAAGTCATGGTCTTGTACACACTGCAATATCGAAAATGCCACATTCACTTCTGAGGAAGATGGTGGAGTAGGAGAATCCTAGGCTCACCTCATCCCGCTTACACATCTACGCAACAGCCACAGAAATAACCCAGAAAACAACCAGAACACTGGCAGAATACTCTCCAGAGCTAAATGCAGAGAAGAGGCCACAGCCACATCAAAGACAGTAAGAAAGGCAGAGATGTGGTCAGAATCTGAAGTGACCAAGGAGACTGTCTACACCAGGGAGGGATGCTGCAGGTGCAAAGACGAGACAGAAACAGACCTCGCACCAGGGACCCCAGACACGGGGGATCTGCACTGTTAAGATGAATCCCACACCATACAGCTTTGAAAACCATAAGGACCTAACTTCACTTACAATAAGGGGACTTAACAAATCAATGGGTTCAGCTCTAGGAGAGCTGGGAGGGCAGTAGGAAACTGAGTACCTTCCCTTAAGAGACACAGCACAAAAAAGAACCCCACTGAAACACAGCACAGAGTAGCAGTTTAGGGGTGCCTGGGTGGTGCAGGCAGTTAAGCGTCAACTCTTCAACTCAGGTCCTCATCTCAGGGTCATGAGGCTGAGACCCATGTGGGGCCCAAGCTGAGCCTGGGATTTTCAATCTCCCTCTGCCACTCCCCCATATGTGCACATGTTTGTGTATGAACATGTGCTGTCTCTCTCTCTCTCTCAAATAAATCTTCGGAAAAAGAAAAAAAAAGGAGCAGTTTGAAAAACAGCTAAAGGATACGGGAAGGAAATTTGTTGACTAATCTCAGAACATGTGCTAGAGGGGCAGATATCTTTGGGAAACTTCTCCGAGAACAAAAGAAGGCACTGGCAGGTGCCACTTCCCTGCAGATATCTTTGGGAGACTTCTCCGAGAACAAAAGAAGGCACTGGCAGGTGCCACTTCCCTGCTCCCCTCCCCCAGCTGAGATACACAGACACAGGAACCAGCAGAGGGTCAACACTCTAGACCTAGCTTGCTAACAGCACACCCCAACCCACGGACTTTGCAGACCCACCCCCTCAAACGTAGCCAGCCTCGGAAGGAGTTTTCCCAGGTGGCTGCAGGTCTCTTCCTAGCGCAGACCAGCAGAGACCTTGCTGACACCCCACACCCGACCCAAAATTCTCTTAGGAACCACCTATTCAGCCCCAAGTGTGCCAGTGCCACTCCAAAGTAACTGCAGCCCCAGAGAAAGGGAAAAAACCACACATACCAGTTTTACTGTGGGACCAGAGAGATGAGGACAGACATCTGGTCTGACTGCAGGCCCTGCTCACCAACAAAACCATCTCAGGGGACAACACAGGGAAAGCACTCTACAGTCTGGCATTACTGCAGCTCCGACAAAGGCAGTCTGCCACAACTCAAACCCAAGGTGACCTGCCTGGACTGGCCCATTAAACAACACAAGAACCAAACCTTATCCACACCAGGCAAAGACTACCACTGAAGATGACTGGACTGAAGGCAAACGTGACTCAGTCAGAATAGTAGGGCATACACAACAAACATAGGAGACATCCCTGAAGTGCCAGATTCTGCTGAACAGGGGACACTGCCCTGCAAGGCATTACAGGACCTCTTTCTCATAAGGCCACTACTTTCAAGAGCAGGAGACAAAGCTGTCCTTCCTAACACAGAGAAACAGACATACAGAGTTAGATAAAATGAGGAGATAGAGGAACATGTCCCAAATGAAAGAACAGGACAAAAATCACAGCAAGAAAGTGAAATGAAACAAAAATAACTAATATGCCTGATAGAGAAATTTAAAGTAAGGTCATAAAGATACTCACTGGACTTGAGTGGAGGACCTCAATCAGACCTCAACAAAGGCAAAGAAAACAAAAAAAGAACCAATCAGAGATGAAGAACTCAATAAATTAAATTACAAATACACTAGATGGGGGTGCCCGGGTGACTCAGTCAGCTGAGCGTCCAACTCTTGATTTTAGCTCAGGTCATGATCTCAAGGTCATGACATCAAGTTCCGCATCAGGTTCCATGCCCTGCATGAAGTCTGCTTAGATTCTCTGTCCCTCTCCCTCTGCCCAGCTGTACTGCCCTCCCAGCCCCACAGCAACACTCATGAGTGCTCTTAAATAAAAAAAAAAAGAAAGAAAAGAAAGACAAAATACACTAGATGCAATAGTTACAAGACCAGAAGAAGCAGAAAAAGGGATCAGCAACCTGGAGAAAAAGTAGTTGATAGCAATCAAGTTAAACGAGAAAAAAAAAAAAAAAAAAAACAATTAAAAATGAAAATAGACTAAAGGAACTCAGTGACATCAGGCATTAATAACATTCACATTTCAGGCATCCCAGAAGGAAAAGAGAGAGAAACAGGAGGAAAAAACTCTAAGAATATATTTGAAGCTCAGATTTTCCTGAATCTGGAGAGGGAAACAGACATCCAGATCCATAAGGCACAGGGAGCCCCCAACAAAAATCAACTCAAGGAGATCCACACCAAGACACATAGTAATTAAAGGGACAAAAAGTAATGATAAAGAGATAATTTCAAAAGCAGCAAGAGAAAGTTATTCAGAAGATATATAAAAATCTTGTACAACACCAAAACCTCCACATAATCCAATTAAAAATGGGCAGAAGACATGAACAGACATTTCTCCGAAGAAGACATACAAATGGTTAACAGATACATGAAAAGATGCTCAACATCACTCATCATCAGGGAAATACAAATGAAAACAACAATGAGCTATGACCTCACAGCTGTCAGAATGGCTAGAATCAAGAAATCAAGCAGTGCTTGGCTGGCTGAGTCGGTAGGGTACGAGATTTCTTGATCGCGGGGTTGTGAGTCTGAGCACCACACTAGGTGTAGAGGTTACTTAAAATCTTAAGGAAAAAAAGAAAACAAGAAACAACAAGTGTTAGGGAGGATGTAGAGAAAAAGGAACCCTCGGGGCGCCTGGGTAGCTCAGTTGTTTAAGCAACTGCCTTCCATCAGGTCATGATCCCAGACTCCCGGGATAGAGCCCCACCTAGGGCTTCTGGCTTGGTGGGAAGCCTGCTTCTCCCTCTCTTTCCGCCTGCTTGTGATCTCTCTCTGTCAAATAAATAAATAAAATCTTAAAAAAAAAAAAAGTTAAATAGAATTACCATATGACCCAGTAATTCCACTACTGGGTTTTTACCCAAAGAAGACAAAAACACTAATTCAAAGGATATAGCACTGCTATGTTTTTTGTAGCATTATTCACAATAGCCAAATTATGGAAGCAGCCAAAGTGTCCAAGAACAGATGAATGGGTAAAGATGATGTGGTACACATACATGTACACATACACATACACACACACAGGAATATTACCCATAAAAAAATGAAATCTTGCCATTTGCAACAATATGAATGGATCTAGCGGTACAAAGCTAAGTGAAAGAAGTCAAAGCTAAGTAAGACAAACACTGTATGATTTCACTCACATGTGGAATTTAAGAAACAAAGAAACAAAGGAAAAAAAAAACCTCTTAAATATAGAGAATGAACTGGTGGTTACCAAAGTGAGTCGTAGTGGTGAGTGAAGGAATGGGTGAAATAGGGGAAGGGGATTAAGAGAACACTTCAGGTGAGCATTAAGTATAGTACTGTTCGATCACTGTATTATACAACTGAAACTACCATAACACTGTATGTTAACTGTACTGGAATTTAACAAGATAAAAATATATATTTACAAAGGTAAGCTGTATTTTCAAATATTTTTGACATATCCTTTTTCAGTAAAACTAACAAAACTTCTAAACCTTAAGCAGATCCTTGAAGAAAAAGTCCATGATTAAGTACTTTTTCCTACCATCAGGCATTAACTACACTGAAACACATAATGTTCTTTTTCAAACTATGCTGTTTAAATTTTGCCAGAACTTTGAAATCTACAAAAACAAAATATACTCACAATATTTCACTGCTTAAGTTTTGTTAACAAAATTGAGATGGTCTTGGGATGCCTTTTTTCAATTTAGAAAGGAAAATTTTCACAAGTTACTTTCTACAGATTTAAAGTTGGAATTTTTAATAGCAAGTATGTAAACATATACATCAATAAAATAATTCAGACATGAAGATATAGATAGAAATAATTTTTTCCTGTCCAAATGTAATTTTTACATTGCTGCTAAAAAAAAGTCATAGTCCTTCCTAACTGGAATGATTGGTTTACCTTTAACTCCAGGGAGCTTCAACTATCAGTCTTTTAAGAAGCTTTGACAAGTTTTGACGATTTGACCTGCTGAGTTCACAGAACCCAAGGGAGGGTCTTGGTTGCAAGTTTTATTTCTGATGCAGCTGACCACTAATACGGACTACACAGATAATGGATTTCAGTAACAACCACCCACAGATTAACAATTTGAGTAGTACCCATAATATTGCTTTAATTAAGTTAATACATGAAAGTCATAGTTTGGTAGAGAGTTTTATTAAATTTGGCAGTGCTTACAATAAAAGAAAGAAACTGTGTGTGTTCATCTGGACAGTAACTCTATAAATTTGCCTACAGATATAATCCAGTTTGCTCATGAATTTACGCTGTATTTCTATTTTCTAAAAGGAAATTTATTAGTTCCATTTCCCCAAAATACATACATTTCTAGCATTTCTAACTGATAGTTTCATAACAGATGGCTCTAACCATGCTGGCAGAGAATGGGGCTACCTGGCACAAAGAGACCACCCACAAAGTAAAGGAAATTTCTACCACTACCACGCCCACTCCCTGATTTTGGAACATTTTGATGGGGAAAAGATTAATGCTTTCACTTGCCTGCAGCTTCATATGTTAAACATTAATATCTTTGGGAAATATTGGAATTACTTCTCATCTTGAAAAATAAAGATATAAAAATTTTGCTTTTGAACCCAAACTTTTTATGCAGTAGAAATAAGTCAGAGTATTTAAACAAATATATGAAAGGGCAAAGCAGACACTTTTTAAATGAATCTAAAATTAAGGATTCACTCTTAAGTGTTAAAAAGAAAAAAGGAGAGAGAGAGAGAGAGAGAGAGAGAGAGAGAGAGAAAGATACTGTAATACATAAATCGCACAGTCAGCAGGGTTGGTTCATTTTTCTCTTTTCACATGTATTAGATAATTTGAGGTTACTTTATTGAAAAGCAAGAATGGTGGCTGACTTTATACATACTGAATTCAGCAATAATTGTATTTTTTAAATACACAACCTGACAGACACTATGGTAGATAATAATGAAGCAGCATGGGAGCCATTTAATATACTTCTTGATTAACTCATTGCCTGTCCAGTTCGCACACAGACACGCATACATGTCATAATCGTCATAATTCCCATCATCCCCACTGCTAACACTCAAGCTCCTTGATTAGTGCACAACTCCCAGACGAGCCATTGCTAATGCTAAATAATTCTCTTCAGCCTCCTGCTACTATTCTGCAGGATCTCCAATTAAATATAATGTCCCTGATGAGCCATATTAATGTGAACAAATCTCTATCAGGAATCCTAACCTATTCCATTTTACCCAAAAATATAGAGAAAGTAATTTATCCAAGCCAAAGATATCAAGACATTCTAAATATATATAGTATAATGTTTCTGCAAAATATATTTTTCCTAGGACAATAAAAGCAAAAACAGAAAATGTCTGAACATCTCATATACTTTCTTCTCCTGATTAGTTCTTCACTGTAACGTCTGGTGTTTTAAATTTGCATAGGTAGATACACTGTATTCTTACTCCAAACAGGTTACTGAAAACACTAAGTTTCACAAGAAAAGTGAACAATAACAAGTTTTAAAGCAAGTATGCCATTTAAAAACCCTTTAATTACTTAATTACCAGAACACGAAGGTCCAAAATCACTTTGATGAAACCAATTCCTCCCTTCCCATTAAATGCAGTATTGCAGTAACTATCAGAGGCTTTGTTGTACAGCTTTATGTTGCTGATAAGAAAACTTCACATTGAACAATGACAACCAGTATTCATACAAAGAAGAAATTAGGAATCCCATCGCTTTTCTATTGTAATCTAAATGACTGGCAATGTTTCTGAATGAATTATGAACAAATGGGAAACATGGACCTCATGGACATCATCTTAAAATATTCTGTACTAGTAAAAGCAGTTTAAGAAAATGTCATTTAAATATACCATCTCAACTACACACACACATAATAAATGGTCACCTGAATTACCACCAAAGTTTTAAAAAACCTGCCCCTAGTTATTTATTCCTATTTGAGGATCAATGATTAAATAAATTCTTAACAGACTGTGAAATATATTTTTAACTCAAAAACTTTAACTCTTTTCCAAATACTTTAAGGTTGAAAAACATCCTGAAAAGTGTATCATTTAAAATGATAAAAAGTTAATGCATGAGGTTTTTACCTTTAAAATGCTTTCATCTCTATACATCTAAGAAAAAACTAAAGACAGTCTAACAACTGTATTAATAATATATAAAGACACACATAAAAATATGCAAAGATAAAAAAATAAAGATATTCTAACAAACCCATAAAATTTTTATAAGGTTTTCCCAAAGGTCTTTTATACCTTAGCCTACATTAATGTATTCCTTCTTCATTTACCTGATCATTACCCTCCAGTTTGTTCAGCTGGAACCAACATACACTAATTACATAGACATCACAAAGTCCTATTTGTCCTCAGTCCCTCCCCAGACAGCAGGGAAATAGTATCAAGGGTAGGCATGCTAAGTGATGATTCCCCTCACCTTACTGTCAATCATCCCAGAATGCTCATAGGAAACCCTGCTCAATCTCATTACTGAATCCTAACGGTAAGACTACAATATCCACCAGGAATCATACTTCAAACAGCAGGCTGCCTGACCAAGATGGGAGTCACATTGAGTACTTTCCAGATTTTAAGTTTTGATTTTAAAACAGTCAATATCAGGTATTTCTCATTTAAATCCAACACTACTGTACACAAAGCAATAAAATATTGATACATTCAGTGTAGGAGTCCAAACAGAAAATACAATGATTAAAATACAAATCATTTAATGAATTTTATGAAAAATCAAAACCATAAACTCAGAGGTTTGATATAAATATAACAATATTTTGCTATTTCCAATAGGAAAGCATACTACTAGTCTTTTCACTTAAAAACAAAGTTGTAAGGGTCCCTTGATGACTCAGTCAGTTAAGCATCTCCCTTCAGCTCAGGTCATGACCCTGGGATCAAGAGCCCCTGGGGGACAGGGTCCCTGCTCAGCAGGGAGCCTGTTTCTCCCTCTGTTCCTCCTCCAACCCCCCGTTCATGCTCTCTCACACACTCTCTCTCAAAATAAAGAAATAAAATCTTTTAAAGAGAGTTATAAAAGCAGTTATCTAACATGCATTTTGAGGACAACCTTTAAGTTCATCAATTCTTCTGTTCCCATTATCCACCGAACTAATGAAGTAGGATCAACCTTCCCATTTAGAAAGTCCTAGTCACTAAACCGAAACATTTGTCTTTTATACTTAACTTCCCTGGGACTACCTAAAATTGGCATAAAATCCTACAATCTACCTCTCCTGCTTTCCAAGTCAGTATAATAATAGAGCCCTCATCAAGAAATCAAGAAGTTCCGCTCTGCTTAAAATCTAAAAAATTTACTCCATAGCCCTGTCTCTCCTTGTTCCAAAGTTTCACAGAGTGGCGCTAATTATTTCTGTATGGTAAAATATTAAAATGTACTTAAATATCTGTTAGAATAGTCCCCTCTTCAATTTCCCACAGAACTGGCTAGCCCATTCTGCAATTCTCTGCCAATTTTAGCCCTCTGCCAATCCCCCACCACCACCAAATTACATTATATCAGGATTTAATAGAAAAGCGTACATTGACTTTCAAATAATTTTTTAAGACTTTATTTATTTATTTAACAGAGAGAGAGAGCGAAAGAGGGAATATAAATGGGGTGGGGGAAGGTAGGAGAGGGAGAAGTAGGCTTCCCACTGAGCACGGAGTCTAATGTAGGGCTCAATCCCAGAACCCTGGGATCATAACCTGAGTTGAAGGCACTGAGCCACCCAGGTACTTCTCAAATACCTAATATTTATACTATTCAATTTCCCTACAAGAAAACAAGAAATCCTCATGTAAGTTCTACAAATTTCATTTCAAAGTGTTTTACATTTTCCACTATTTCTATGAAGCAATATTTAAGTTGTGTTTTCTAACTTGTTGATATATATACAGGAAAGCTATAGATTTATTTAACTACCATAGAGATGTGGTTTTTTTACTATTTCTAAAGAACTAGTAGTTAACTGCGTAACTACAAACTCAATACAATCTTAACTGTTTCTGCCTTTCCCTCCCATCATTTTACAACTCTTGCCTAACTGCATTACCTAGCACTTCTAGAATACTACTGCAGCATCTGCGTGGCTCAGTCATTAAGCATCTGCCTTCGGTTCGGGCCATGATCCCAGGGTTGTGCGATCAAGCCCCACATTGGGACCCTGCTCCTCAGGAAGCCTGCTTCTCTGTCTCCCGCTCCCCTTCCTTGTCTTCCCACTCTTGCTATGTCTCTCTCTCTCTCAAATAAATAAATAAAATCTTTTTTTAAAAAATGCTGTCAAATAATAGTAGTGATAGTAAATCTATCAGTCTTCATCCTGAATTTCATAAGAATGCTTCCATGAGGTATAACCTTTTTATTAAGGGAAGGCAGCATACATCTACTCCTGTTCTACTAAGGATTTTACAAGACAATAAATTTCTTGTTATGCCATTTCAGCTTTTATCAAGATGATCATCTAGTTTTCCTTTACTAACTTATTAGTATATTCAATTAAATTAATAGTCTCTAATACCAAACCATACTGGAATGTCATGAACACACTCTGCATGGCTGCAGCATACCATTTAAATAAATTATGCTAACCTATTTCCTATTAGGATTCTTCTATCAATATATGACAGTCATTGCAATTTTATTTTTCACTTACTATCTTTGCCCAGATTTTGATTGCAGAGTTATTATGGTGGCTTCAGAAAACATAAGTATTCCTTAAAAAGAAAATCTACTTTTCTTTCTCTAAGTCTACAGCAATTTAAGCAGTGTCAAAATTTCTTGCTTACTGAATACTGCAAAGAATTCTTTTGAGACTCTACCTAAACACTGTACCCTATTCCTTCTGTAACAACCCAGAGTCCCTTAGTCCATGATCTCTTACCTTACTCAGACTTTTTAATGTACAGTTATAGGCCTATGTCACCAATTTTGTACTCCAAGCAAAACAGAACAAATACTTTTTTTTTTTTTTAAAGCATGTTAAACCACACTTTCAATAATGGATAGAAAAACCAGAAGATCAACAAGGAAACAGAAGATTTGAATATTGCAGTGAACCAATCAGTCCTAAAAGGCATCTTGAGAACACTCCACAAAACAGCAGAGTAGACATTCTTATTAAGATCACATGAGGGGCGCCTGGGTGGCTCAGTTGGTTAAGCGAATGCCTTCAGCTCAGGTCATGATCCCGGAGACCTGGGATCAAGCCCCACATCGGGCTCCCTGCTTGGCAGGAAGCCTGCCTCTCCCTTTCTCATTCCCCCTGCTTGTGTTCCCTCTCTGGCTGTGTTTCTTGCTGTCAAATAAATATAGATCTTAAAAAAAAAAAAAAAAAAAAGATCACATGAAACATTCTCCAGGATAGAACATATGCTTTGCGTGAAACAAACACCACAAAATTTTAAAAGATACAGAGGGGCACCTAGGTGACTCAGTCACTTACGCATCTGCCTTCAGTTCAGGTCAGAATCCTGAGATCAAGGCCCACATCATACTCCCTGCTGAGCTTCTCCCTCTCCCTCTGACCCAAACTCCACTTACACACACCCGCTGTCAAATAAATAAATCTTAAGAAAAAGAAAGAGAAATTATGTTGTCTAGCCAAAACAGAAGGAAACTAGCAATGATGAATGAAAACAATCTTGGGAAGCTCATAAATGATGTGGATTAAACACCACATTCCTAAATAACTAGTGGGTCAAAAAAGAAATCTCAAGGGAAATAAAATAGTTTCAAAATAAAAATGTAGAACAAAATACCAAAATATATGGGCTTCCTGCTCACTGGGGAGCATGCTTCTCCCTCTGTGCCCCCTCCTTCTGTTCTCTGTCAAAAAAAAAAAGTCTTTAAAAAATAAAAATACAGGGGCACCTGGGTTGCTCAGTTGGTTGGGTGACTGCCTTCGGCTTGGGTCATGATCCCGGAGACCCGGGATCAAGCCCCACATTGGGCTCCCTGCTCGGCGGGAGGCCTGCTTCTCCCTCTTTAACTCCCACTGCTTTGTGCTCCCTCTCTGGCTGTGTTTCTCTCTGTCAAGTAAATAAAATCTTTTTAAAAAAAAAGAAATCCAGTTGGCCAAATATATTAAAAATAAATAAATAAAATATAAAATAAAAATATAAATACAAACATACATACCTCAAGTCAACAAGCTCCTCTTCGACCTTAACAAACTTTTAAGGGGAGGGCGTCTGGGTGTCTCGGTTGGTTAAGCAACTGCCTTCGGCTCAGGTCATGATCCCAGGAGTCCCAGGATCAAGTCCTGCATCAGGGTCCCAGTTCCGTGAGGAGTCTGCTTCTCCCTCTGACCTTTTCCCCCTCATGCTCTCTCTCACTCTCTCTCTCTCAAGTAAATAAATAAAATCTTTAATAAAAATAAAAATTTTTTAAATACTTAAAGAAAAAAAACACTTTGAAGGGGAACCTGTGTGGCAGAGTCAGTTTAGCCTCCAACTCTTGATTTCAGCAACAGTCGTGATCTCTGGGTGGTGAGATGGAGCCCCGCGCTGCACTCCATGCCCTGCACAGAATCTAATTGGATTACTCTCTCCCTCTCCTTTTAGATCTCAAGAATCTAAAGAACACATGGAGATTTGAAGAGAGTAGTGTGTCTAGAAATGATATGCAAGTTTCTGGTCCTCTCCCCATACCATGCCTATCCAGGTCTTCCATCTGACTGTTTCTGAGCTCTTTTTATAATAATTGGTAATCTAGTAAGAAAAAAAAGTGTAAAGAACTGAGTTTTAATTCTCAGAGAAAGGAGTTGAAGATGAGAAGGAAAACTCCTTACATAAGGCCGGTTGCTCAAAAAATTACATCCTAAGTAAAAAAGGCGGAAAACATCAATATACTAAGTACACGGAAGACAAATATTTAAAATTAACCTGCTATGGTTGAAAGTAAAAAAATATACTCAGCAAACATCATGCCAATAAATTAATATAAAAATCAGTCCCTAATCAAGGATACCGGGGAGAGCCCAGTAGAAACAAATATAGCACCCACCCAACAGGGCCATAATTACAATGCAAACCATGCTGGGATTTAATAGCAGAGATTTCAAATAGGCAGTCATAAGCCAAAAACCACACATGTGAAAAGATCATCCATTGCAAAGAAAAGTCAGAAAAAGACCTAGGAACTTGGGATACTACAGCACTATGATAGAAGCTTCAAAATAAATAGTTAAAAATAAATAAGGAGGCCTCAAATACCTAAGAGAAAAAGATAATACCAAAAAGCAGATTCAAATGGAACAGAACTGACCTATTTCTCGACAGACAGGACCAGGCAAATGTAACCAAATAATTATTGTGTCAGGTAATTTTTATCAGTGGATGCAAAAATATTAGATGGGAGGTTGTTGGGGAACAAATATTTACATGGATTCAAAGATTCACCCCCAAAAAACTTCAAGAGGAAGAACAATGCACCATTACAATGGAGAAAAGCAGTAACAGCTACCTCCACCAGTCATCAAACTTAGTGTAACCAGATCACCCCAAATTATGAACCTCTCGATAGGATACAGTAAGAGATAAGATCAGGTATGAAGTATTCTTCTCAAAAAATATTTAAACTGAATCTATTCATGAGAAAATAATCCAACACTCCAGAATATCTATAAGCTAATTTGCCTCAATTCCTCACAATAGCAGTAACATGAAAATCAAACAAAGAAAGGAGGGAAGATAGGCCCTTTTAGATTAAGAGACTAGAGAAACATAATAGGCAAATACAATTCATGAACCCTGACTGAACTGTGAGTCAAAGAAAAACATTAAAGACATTTACTTGGATGGCTTAGTCTTTTTTTTTTTAAGATTTTATTTATTTATTTTACAGAGAGAGATCACAAGTAGGCAGAGAGGCAGGCAGAGAGAGAGGAGGAAGCAGGCTCCCTACCGAGCAGAGAGCCTGATGCGGGCCTTGATCCCAGGACCCTGAGATCATGACCTGAGCCGAAGGCGGAGGCTTTAACCCACTGAGCCACCCAGGCGCCCTGGCTTAGTCTTTAGAGCACCTTCATCTTGAGATCATGAGTTCAATCCCCTTGTTGTGTGTAGAGCATACTTTAAAAAAAATAATAATAAGTAAAAAAATAGACAGTTGGGGTGTCTGGGTGGCTCAGTCGGTTAAGCATCTGCTTTCGGCTCAAGTCATGATCTCAGGGTCCTGGGTAGAGCCCTACATCAGGGTCCCTGCTCAGTGGGGAGCCTGCTTCTTCCTCTCCCTCTGCCACTCCCCCTTTTTATTCTCCCACTGATAAATTCAAAATACATATATATTAAAATAAGGACATTTGGAGACAAGTGGGGATATTTGAACATAGTTTGCATATTATACTATAAAGTAACTTTTAATTTTCTCAGCTTTGATAAGGTATATGTAAAAGAATATCCTTTTCCTGGAAATAAATACTAAAGTATTCAGGGGTGAGAAGCCACAGTGCTTGTAACTTACTTTCAAATTCTTTATCAAAAAAAAAAAAAAAAAAAGGCAGCAGAAACATAATATATACTTACACTCATATTATGGACACAGATATAAGCAAATGTATCAAAATGTTAAAGGGTATACAAGTATTCATACAAGTACAGGCAAGGGTATACAAGTATTCACTGTACTACTCTTCCAATTATATGTCTGAACAAACAATATAAATAGCCATTAACACGAGAAGGTACGCAACATTCATATTCACCAGAGAATTTAAATTAAAACTACAATGAGATAACACATAATGACCAGTAGAATAGGAAAGAATCAAAAGGACTGATAAAACTAAGTGTGGGCAAGGATATGGAGCAACATGAACACTCACACCTTACTGATGGGAACAGACTATGGCACAACCATGCAGGACAACCATTCAGCAGCCTCTTAAAATCATGCATCTGTTTGTTCCAGGAGTTAGCAAAATACCACCCACCCACAATCCAAATTCAATCTAAGGGCAGTTTTGGCTTTTGGGTTGTTTTTTGTTGTTGTTCTTTATAACCCACAAGCTAAGAATGGTTTTGACATTTCTAAAGGGTCATAAGAAAAAGAACCTGGAACAGAGACCATACAAAGGAGACCTGCGAAGTCTAAAATATGTTTACTCTCCAAACAGACTGACTATCCAAACAGGAAAAAGCTGCTTTGCCTCTCAGCTACCCTATGACCCAGCAATTCCACTCCTAGGTATTTATCCAAGAGGAGTGAAAATATATGTTTACACAAAGACAATAGCTAAACACTGGTGGATGTGTCTAATTTAATAAGCTTATCCTAAAATTCACACCAAGAGTTAAAAAAAAAAAAAAAGATAATACTGAAGACAATTTTGAAGAACAGGACAGGGGAAAGGGAACCACTGGGAAAAAATTGCATAATCTTCTTTAAAAGCCAATTTTCTCCATTACACATTGTTTGCAAGGTACTTGGCTTTCTTTGTGTGACTTATGGCTTAATAGTTGCAGTGACTGTTATCCTTTTTCCCCTGCTCAAATGTTAAAAAATTAGCTTGGAAAACTATTAATTTGCTTTTTTTTTTTTTAAGATTTTATTTATTTATTTGACAGAGAGAGAGAGATCACAAGTAGGCAGAGAGGCAGGCAGAGAGAGAGGAGGAAGCAGGCTCCCTGCCGAGCAGAGAGCCCGATGCGGGCCTCGATCCCAGGACCCTGAGATCATGACCTGAGCTGAAGGCAGAGGCTTTAACCCACTGAACCACCCAGGCGTCCCCTGACTTGCTGTTTAAAAGCAATCAACTGTTGCAGTATTTTCGTACTGCAATATTTACATTTCCATGTAGGAAATTAACATATAAGGCACCTAAGATTTTTGTACTCCAAATTACATTTTAGATGCTCACCTACTAAAAATAAACATTGCCACATTAACAAGACATCTGAAAAGCATGTCTTGTTCAGATCACCCATACTGTAAAGCTGATTAGATATGATGGTAATCTTCCTGATCACACATCAAGGAAGCAAAATAAACAGTCAGCCAAATTCACCCTTTTGGCTTTCCTGAGACTGATACAGAAAGCAAAGAGGAGATATGTCTCTACTGCTGAGGCCTGAATTAAACTTTGAACATTCCAACTAGCAGCATTATCCTCAATAGTACCTTTTTAGTAAAGGACTTAAAGTAGATCATACTAAGAGGAAGGTTTTCTAAGATTTTATTTATTTGACAGAGAGACAGATCACAGGTAGGCAGAGAGGCAGGCGAAAGGGGGAAACAGGCTCCCCGCCGAGCAGAGAGCCTGATGTGAGGCCCCGATCCCAGGACCCTAAGATCATGACCTGAGCTGAAGGCAAAGGCTTTAACCCACTGAGCAACCCAGAGGACCCTAAGAGGAAGTTTTGACTGAGCATGCATGCATGCTTCCATGGCAGCACCTGGTCAGTCTTACTTTAAATTATGTATTATAATGTCGGGCAGACTCATTTCCTTTACACTTTGAGCAAAAAGTGACTAAAAGTCTTAACATATGAAACTACCATCTCTGTTTCACAAGGAAATGAAAGGCCATCTTAAAACCTAGACTATCTCTTTTGAAACTAGTTTTTTCAAAGCCTGGAAAGGAACACTCTACCTCTAGATCAGAATGTTATGGGTGACAGAGTCTGTGTTCTGTGAGTGGAGATCTCGGTACTTGGATTCGCCACTAGAAGATTTACATGAGGACCTGCATTCAAATAAAGACAGCCTGAAAGTAGCAAGTGCAAAGTACTTCATTAAAGCAGAAAGTTGGAGTGCCTAGGAGGCTCAGTCACTGGGCATCTGCCTTGGGCTCAGGTCATTCCCAGGGTCCCAGAATCGAGCCCCACATCCAGCTCCCTGCTCAACGGGAGGCCTGCTTCTCCCTCTCTCACTCCCCCCTGCTTGTGTTCCCTCTCTAACTGTGTTTCTGTCAAATAAATAAATAAAATCTTTAAAAAAAAAAAAAAAGACAGAAGTATACTCTCAAGATGGAGAGCAGGAAGGCCTCTGAGTTGTAGGATTGGCTATTACTGGTCTCGCAAGGCTGGGAGGAGCTGTGACGACAGGAGGGTGGTCGCTAATGCAGGAGGCTTCCAATCCTTTAGGAAACTCCTCCCACAGGTTAAAAGGAGTTTTTGACCCTGCAAGGTTAGTACCTGTCAAGGCAGACTTTCTCCACGGCGGGAGTGGGGGGGCTCTACCCACCGGCAAGTGCATTATAAGGAGTCTAGGGGTCACCATGGGGCAGAGGTGGAAGAGGAGAGCACATGTTCTGCACCTATGGCTTTTTGTTCGGTCAGCCCCAACGTCCTGGAAGCCACAAGGTTAGAAGTTGTGCTCCTGGACTTTTCATGTGTAGCATATTTATCCGCATCCTTGCCTCCAGCTCATGTCTCTATCATTCTCCTTGAAGGACTTGGGACTCTGTCTTAGGGCACTCCTTCCACTGGTCATGTCTACCTTCCACCTAATACAAAGCTAGAAATTTAAGAATGGGAAAAGGTAGTCATGTTACTAGGGGTGAGAACACAGGATACAGAACTACCTGTATTTTGATATGAGAAAAATAAGTAAAAGGTTACTATCAAACTTGATGTAAAAATGGTGACTGTCCACAATTCAAACCTTTTTCTCTCTCAATTTATCCATGAATCAAAACACCTCATGAGCTGCTAACACAGTGAAAATGAACACAGGACAACAAGAAGAGAGTTTTGTTGTGGGGTTTTGGGGGGGTTTGTTTTTTTCCTTTTTTCTTTTGTTTTTAAGATGTTTAAAGGGATCTTTCCACCCAACGTAGGACTCAAAAGTCACAATCCCAAGATCAAGAGTCGCACACTCCACCAAATGAGCCAGTCAGGCATCCTGAGAAGGAGGAATTTTAAGTTTATGACTAGCCTTAGGGTGACACAAACTTTTTCTAAAGGAGTTTGCTATTGATAAATGCCTTAGTTTAATGATCAAGGAAGAGACTGCAGTAATAGTTTCCGTACTATTTCATGACTATCTTGTAAGCAATATAAACTACTATTAAAGTTATCAGTTAAAACAAATTATGAGCAAAGAGGTCAGAAACCAATATAAAAAAAAAAACCACATACGCAAAATAAGTTTAATTGTTTGATTTTATTGCTTTTAAGTAAACATTTGATTTAATTGCTTTTAAGTAAACATTTAAATGTATCTGCCAAATAAGATAAATATTTAACCTAGAAGCTTGCAATGGTTCTCTTCTTTTTTTAAAGAAGGAAGACAGTCACAATAAAGCTAAATGAACAACATAGTTCTAGATAAAACAAGAAATCACACTGAAATTGAAATACCGAAAATCCTCCATATTATACTACTACATAGTAAAAGCTGACATTACCAATAGGTCTTGTTACCAAAAGCACTGTGCAAGAATGAAGAACACTAACTTACCTTAAAGTACAGCTACTTATATTTCATCCCCTAAAGTTCCAATAATTTACATTCTTTTCTCAGGGGAATTTTCTCTACCCCTTCATAGTTTATTACTGCAAAAAATGCCTGCGATGGTTAAAAATCCCCAATAAGGGCGCCTGGGTGGCTCTGTGGGTTAAGCTTCTGCCTTCAGCTCAGGTCATGATCTCAGGGTCCTGAGATCAAGGCCCGCATTGGGCTCTCTGCTCGGCAGGGAGCCTGCTTCCTCCTCTCTCTGCCTGCCTCTCTGCCTACTTGGATCTCTCTCTGTGTCAAATAAATAAATAAAATCTTAAAAAAAAAATCCCCAATAAAATAATGTATCTTTCACTGCTTTATACTATTCCTTGTGTTTATGTCCAATTAGTATTAACCTATCCTTCTTTTATCAAACTTTCAGCTGAACACGAAGCATTTAGGAAGGTTAAACAATTAACTGGAATTCAGCTGTGGGAAAATGTGATCTCATAAGGCAGCACATATAAACATCTCATGAATCTTTGAGTTGAACTTCCACAAGCTCTGCTCAAATCTACTTCACGGTCAGTTAAATTCTAGGTTTTTAAAACCCTGGGGGAAAAAAGTTTAGACGCATATTAAAGACATTATGATGCGTCCATTTTGCTTAATACAGGAGTCAATTTTTTTTTTTTTTGGTAATTGTGTATATCCTTTTCCGGCCAACGGAGGAAAAAGAACTTACATCTTCTACCTTTCTTTATTTTTAAACTACAAATAAGGTCCTGATTCAAATAAAACATAAATATACTTACGGAACTAGCATCAACATCACTATGGATGGCAACGGTCTTAATGCCCATCTTCTTACAAGTTTTAATAACCTATTTTAAAATACATAAACATCATCTCTTAACAGGAATTTGGATTTAAAGGAATTTAATAATAATAAAATTCACAAAGTAAAATGGAAAATAAGATTAAAATTCTACTCACCCTACATGCAATTTCTCCTCTATTAGCAATAAGAATTTTATCAAAAGTCTAAAGAGAGAAAACACACACATAAGAAATTGTTACTCTCACTTTAGAAAACAAGCTTTCTCACAACACTGGACGTGACCCTCAAAAACATTACTTCCTAGAATAGTATTAAATATTATATACATGATCATCTACAAGCAGGTTGATACTAAACTCATGTGGTAGGACCTGGCCCTATAATTACTCTGTTAAAGCATCAGCTGATCAGGTAAATCACTAGTAGACTAAGGGGATATGTATAAATTCTCTTGCCAAAAGATAATCTTCAATTGATATTTCTGAATGCTAAAAAACTTAAGATAGAATTGCTTGACTACTCACTCAATAATTTATATTCTAAAATCAGGGAAATTATAATGTCATGAATTGTTCACCAAAGGAAAATCTGATATAATTTTACACCATCTTTGTTGGGCATTAAATGATATTTTCAGTAACTCAGAAAAGAAACTAATTATGCTTATAGCCAAGGATTCCCAGACCAAGTAGGTTATGCTATTTGAATAAACTTTAAGTCTGAATAACCACATTTTGAAGCGCTGAGGCCTCATAATAGAGTTCCAGTCTGTGTGGAGCTGGAGGCCTCAATTCCAAGCCAAGCTCTGCCACTAACAATAACTGATGTGACTTGAAGCAAATCAATCCCTGTAGGTCCTTACTCCCACATCTGAACTGGTAACATTCTAAGGGGAAACTTTAATAAGGTTCTCTTACTATTCTAAAATTGTACAGGCTAATCCTTTTAAAGTAACACACAATTACAAGTAATTTGGATACATTTTAGTACACAATTATTTCCGGGTTAGTGAATTACTAGAAGTTAAATAGAACTACGGAAAAAGGTTTAGTTACATTTCCAAAAGAAAGTTAAAGCTATTTATCGCTTTAAAAGTCCTCTTATACAACTGAAAGCGTTATTTTAACCCAACAGGGAGTCACAATCTCAGCACTGGAAAAGGCTTTCAAAGTCTTGGTTTAACCTTCATGTCACACATGGCTTATGCCACCAAACTGAGACAACCCTCTGCCTTAAAAATTGGTAAACTCCTAATCTGATAGGCTCCTGAGTCATTCAGAGCCTTGAACAGATGGACCCTTAAAATATCCTAATGTCACCGCAAGCCTGAGACTGCAAAATCATCTGTCATTCTATACCCAAATGGTCATGGTAAATCCCTGTTGAACAGTAAGAATATACAAAGAAAAAAGTATTTGTACTTCTTTGAACTTCATTTTAAAATGAACATTTTGGGCGCCTGGGTGGCTCAGTGGGTTAAAGCCTCTGCCTTTGGCTCAGGTCATGATCTCAGGGTCCAGGGATTGAGGCCTGCATCGGGTTCTCTGCTCAGCAGGGAGCCTGCTTCCTCCTCTCTCTCTGCCTGCCTCTCTGCCTACTTGTGATCTCTTTCTCTATCAAATAAATAAAAATAAAACCTTTAAATAAATAAATAAAACAGACATTTTTACAAGTATTAAACAGATGACATTTGATAAAAACAGCACAATGAAATTACACAGGCAGCAACTGTTACAGCAAATACAACAAATAACAACACTATAGGGATTAAGAACTCCATCCTAATTTGTATCTGAGTGGCAGAATAGAGTTAAGAGCCAGTCTGGTACCAAAGGGTTCAGGCCAGAATCCCAACACTACCTTGTGTTCTTGTGTGGGCAAGCCACCCTTTTTTATTTCCCCCTCCTTTCCTCCAAGTTTTTATTTAAATTCAAATTAGTTAACATATAGTGTCATACTGGTTTCAGGAGTAGAATTTAGTGACTCATCACTTACATCTCACACCCAGTGCGCATCACAGAAGGGCAAGCCACCTTCTTGACCCTCATTTCCTGGTATGTAGGACAGTAATAATAGCACCTGCCACAAGAGGCTGAGAGACTACGAATTAACACCCTTAAAGTATTTAGAACATGGGCGCCTGGGTGGCTCGGTGGGTTAAGCCTCTGCCTTCAGCTCAGGTCATGATCTCAGGGTCCTGGGATCGAAGCTCCCATCGGGCTCTCTGCTCAGCGGGGAGCCTGCTTCCTCCTCTCTCTCTGCCTGCCTCTCTGCCTGCCTGTGATCTCTCTGTGTGTCAAATAAAGAAATAAAATGTTTCAAGTGTTCAGAACAGTGCCTAGCACACAATACATCCTCAAGAGGCGTTGACTATAGCTTTTATTATTCACTCCTCTGGACCACACACCACACTGTGTGTCAAATCTAGGAGTGTGAACCTATGGAAGCAGGAAAAATCTATATTAAAATGAGTATCTGCACCTAACACGATGTCTCTGAGCGGGGCTCGTGATGGCTAACTTTACGTGCAGTATGACTGGGCCCCAGGATGCCCAGATGAAACCTTATTTCCGGGTGTGTCTGGGAGTATGTTTCCAGATGAGAGTAACATGTGTGTCTGTGGACTCAGCCCCATACACTGCCCTCCCTAAAGCAGGTGAGCACTGTCTCATTCAAAAAGTACAGGAAAGGACTGTTTGTTCTGCTTTCCTGCTTGAGCGGGGACATGGGTCTTCTCCTTCCTGGGACTTGGTGACACCACTGGCTCCCAGCTAGAATTACACCACCAGCTTTCCTGTGTCTTCGGCTTGCAGGGGGGCAGATCATGGGCCTTGGCCTCAACTGTGAGCCAGCAGATCTCCATATATCTCCTACTGGTTCAATCTGTCTGAAGAACCCTCACTAATACAGGATGGGTAATACCAAGCTAAACAAAGCTGATCACATCAACTAATTTCCCATACAGAAGATATTCTTTTAAGTAAATCTATGTACATGGTTCAGGGTTTAAGAGATACCGAAGGTGATATACTATAGACACACCTAGGTCTTTGCTCCAAAGGCAACTGCTATTACCACTTTCCTGTATGTTCTTTTTTATTTTTTAAAGATTTTATTTATTTATTTATTTATTTGACAGAGAGAAATCACAAATAGGCAGAGAGGCAGGCAGAGAGAGAGGAGGAAGCAGGCTCCCCGCTGAGCAGAGAGCCTAATGTGGGGCTCCATCCCAGGACCCTGAGATCATGACCTGAGCTGAAGGCAGGAGCTTTAACCCTCTCAGCCACCCAGGCATCCCACTTTCCTGTATATTCTTACAGATAAGCTATGCCTATAAAAATACACATACAAATAAATTTATACCAATTTTAAAATTCCCTCCCCATCAAAAATTACAAGGAAACATCAAGTGCATTTGACAACTTCAATGTACAATATGGTACAATCACAACAAAGTGTGTTAAGTGCTATAATACAACTACACCCAAGAGGCTCTGATCAGTACAGAGAAAGAAGTGTGACCAGCACGTGCAAAGGCAGGGACACTGAGAGCAGAAGGTAGCACTGAAAGACAAGTAATTTTTTTTTTTTTTTTTTAAATATCAGTCTTTTTATTCACATATTGTATATCTCAAAAAAGGCTGGGGGAAAAAAAAGAAGTTTCAACAGGAAGTCAGTAAATTCTCATAGATCTGCCTGTCGCTAGCACTTAGAGGAGAGGGAGTTGTGGAGTCTTTGGAGATTGGAATCTTGATGGCAGAACTTCAAATGTCCGAATCACTTGCCAAGGAAGTGCCACACTTGCTCTTCTTCTTTACTTCCCTTATTTGGTGACGATGATACCAGTTCAACTATTGATCTTGCTTCCTCTTGAGTGCAATGGAAAGGGCTGTCACATACGTGCACGTTTGTGCAATTTATAGCCCCTCCATCACACTTCTTCATAAGCAATGCTTTCCAACATTCGTGAGTAGATTTAATAACTTCAAGAGCAAAAGCCTTGTTTTTGAATTCTCCATTAAAAGCAAACTGGTTTTCTGATTTTCCTTCTGGCACCTTATAAAATCTAAACCAATTAAGTGTAGCTTCCAAGTAGCCTGGTTTGTATCTCTTAACATCATCAATATCATGAAACTTTGAGGCTTCAGGATCATTCACATTGATAGCAATTATTTTCCAATCTGTTTCACCCTGATCGATAAGAGCCAAAATTCCAAGGATCTTCACATGAATAACCTCTCCACAAGAAAGAACCTTTGAGCCTATTTCACAAACATCAATAGGATCATTATCTCCACAGCAGTCTGTACTCTTATCTTTTCGATGAGGATCTTCCCAAGTCTGTGGGAGGGCACCATAATTCCAGATATAACCCTTGTGAGGAAAAATATTTGCCACATAGCGTAACTTGCCATCCTTTATATCTTGTTTAATGGGATTCAATGGCTCCTCTGTGGCAATCTCCATTTTAGCATTTGTCCACCGAGGTACTTCTACAACCATATTAAACAAATTCTCATACTCATCATTCCGTGCTCTCTTTGTAGGAATGCCATTTTCCTCTGTTGAGTCCACCTTGAGAGGAATATCATGAAAGGGGGAAATGTAGTGACCAGCTACGTTCTTGAAGAAGACACGGTAACCCGGGGAGTAGGGCTGGCCGCGCTCCTCAGTGCGGTAGAAGGCCTGGGCCATGGCGTGGTGCTGCACAGGCCCCGCACTCTTTCCCCGGGGCAAGCGGGCGGCGGGGAATCCCGCGCGCCAGCCCCAACCGGTGCGCAGGAGACAAGTAATTTTTTTAAAGATTTATTTGGAGTGGGGGACGAGGGAAGGAAGGAGGGAGAGAATCCCAAGCAAACTACCCTGACAGGGAGCCCAATGAAGGGCTCGATCCCAAGACGCATGAGATAATAGCCTGAGCTGAAATCAATAATCAGACCTTTAACAGACTGAGCCACACAGGTGTCCCAATGAGAAGTTTTTAATACAGCTGAAGCACCAAAATGTGCAGGGGAGTTGTAGCAAACAAAGCTAGGGTTAAAAAGGCCAGATTATAAAAGGGCTTACATGCCATTTAAGGAACTGGACTTTATCCTATATGTGGCGAGCCACATATAAGTCACTCTAAGGATATTCTAAGGGAGGGAAACAAAACCACCTTGTGTTGGGCTGGCTGAGAGACAGGTGCACCCAACATGGCAGACATCACAGACTGGGTTAAGATGGCTGATCTTCCCGCCAAAGCAACCATGGCCACCACGTCATCTCCAGTACATCGAAACCTAGCCAGGGGACCGAAACTTCCCAAACGTGACTTTCCAGCCAGGGTCTACCCACCATCGTCTGAACCCCCACCCCCAGCCAATCACCTAGGGACACGATATTCCCTTGCCTAATATGGGAAAAAAACCCACCCGAATCCAGACCCAGAATCAATAAGGCTTAAAAACCCCCGCACTCCCCAACCTGGGCGACTTCCCCCACGCCCCTCTCCCTTCCCCGACTCCCATCTCCGGAGGCTGAATGAGGCTGACCTCGTCTGAGGGTGCTGGCAAAAAAGCTCCCTCTTTGGACCCTGTTTGTTTTTGAGGTCTCCGGTCTCCCTTCTATTCGCGATGAAAAACTTTACACCTTTAAATCAGGAACCTGAATCCTGACGACGTAACCGCTCTCAGGGACCCTGAGAGATAAAGGAGGACTTCCAAAGCAGTGGTTCTGCAACTGTGCAAATGATGTCACCCACAGTAAGGAACACAACAGATATATCCCTGAGGGTTTTTTTTTTTTTTTAATTATCTCCTTTTATTCCCTTCTCTATCCCTCCTTCTTTCCCTTCCACATACTTATATCTTCAGAGCTGGGGTCTAAAACCCCCAAGGATCCTTCACTCCACTCAGAGCCTGAGAGAAGGGCTGAGCTGGCCCGTTCCCCTGGGTACCTGAAAGAATGACAGTGGAACTCCACTCGGTAGTCACCTGCCAACGCTTCTGAGAAGGGGTCCTGCACAGTGAGTGAATCTATTGCCTCAGGAGAATCAGAGGCCTGAGTTTACAGCCCACTTATACTTACTGTCTGTGGATCTTGAGCCTGATACCAAATGCAGAGAACTGAGTTTTTGAGACTAATATTAAGCATGGGCATCTATGTGGCTCAGTTAAGTGTCTGACTTTTTTTTTTTTAAGATCTTATTTACTTATTTGACAGAGAGAGCACGAGCCTGGGGGGTAAGAAGTGGGTAGAAGAACAGAGAGAGGGGCGCCTGGGTGGCTCAGTTGGTTAAGCAACTGCCTTCAGCTCAAGTCATGATCCCAGAGACCCGGGATCGAACACCGCATTGGGCTGCCTGCTCGGCGGGAAGCCTGCTGCTCCCTCTCTCACTCCCCCTGCTTGTATTCCCCCTCTGGCTGTATTTCTCTCTGTCAAATAAATAAATAAATCTTTAAAAATTTTTTTAAAAAATGAATTTGTTTAACAAATAAAGATCAGATCTACCTGCACATAAGACAGGATAATAAAGTAGAACAAAGAATACAGTATTTAATGAATGGCTATAAGCAAGAATTCCTAGAAGCAGGGGGCGCCTGGGTGGCTCAGTTGGTTAAGCGACTGCCTTCAGCTCAGGTCATGATCCCAGAGACCCGGGATGGAGTCCCACATCGGGCTTCCTGTTCAGTGGGAAGCCTGCTTCTCCCTCTCTCACTCCCCCGTGCTTGTGTTCCCTCTCTCGTTGTGTTTCTCTCTGCCAAATAAATGAAATCTTTAAAAAAAAAAAAAAAAAAAAAAAAAAAAAGAATTCCTAGAAGTAGAAAGGCCCTCTAGATGAGGGCAAGCCTTCCATTTGGTCTGAAAGCCCCACAGGTAACCACCACTGGGTGCCAAAAAGCATCACAGGCTTTTTCGTGACTGAGCATGCTACACAGTCTCTCCACAATTACCTCAGAAAATGCCATGGCAAAGGAGATGGCAAATGACATGGGGAACAAAGGCAAAAGAAATACAGAAAAAAATTAAATTTCCTTACTACTTATGGCCTACTGACAGGTGCTTGGGACAGGCTGAGTGACCTTCCCCCACGAACTCAACTGCCTCAATGTCCATACTTTGCTAGAGGCAAAAGGCAAACTTAGCTTGACATCAGCCCCACCTCCAGTATCCTATTAGTCTTCTTTAGCATATTAAAAAAAAAAAAATCTTCGGAAATTTCCTTTATCTCCAACCACCCCCCACCCCAAGATATATGATAGCCATCATCCTCCAAACATATGGCCCAACGATACCTACCTGAAGGGTCTCATGACTAAGGTTTTACTAGACTATAGTAAATGACCCTCAAGGCCCTGGAAACCTTGCTTCCAAAGTCCTTACTCCCTCTCCCAACTTGAAAGTGTATCATCAGTCCCTCCTCAAAACCCCAGTGCTACTTTTTGCCCGTGGGTCCTGCCCCGTGCTTTAACAAAACCACTTTTTATGCATTTACTCCCGGACCACAACATTTCACATCAGGGAAGACAGCAAGCAGATCTGATTTCAGACATTGACAAACAAGTATGTACTGTAGTAGATTCCAAGGGGAGGGGGAAGAGCATTTTAAATTTCCTAAACCAAGATAGTTATATACATTTATTTTTGGTAATTATCAATGGCCACCAATGTGAGGCGTGAATCAGTTATTACTGTAAGTTCACTATGAGGTTATGGCAAAAGCAAGTCTCAAACCAAACTCTGCTACACATACAGACATTTATGAAAAGACATAAAAAGGATCTTAAGTGGGGCACCTGGGTGGCTCAATTGGCTAAGCATCTGCCTTCAGCTCAGGTCATGATCCCAGAATCCGGCCCCATATTGGGCTCCCTTCTCAGCAGGGAGGTCTGCTTCTCCCTTTGCCCCTCATCCCACTCTTGTGCTCTCTCAAATAAATAAAATCTTTAAAAAAAAAAAAAAAGGCATTAAAAAGGATCTTAAAATTTGCTGATAAGCTCAGTGAAGTCTCAACTTCCTTCCCTCTGTAATGCTCCAGACTGTACGACAGTTTCACCTCAGGCAAAACACATCAATAATCTGACCTGGCTTGTCATGCTGTCAGACTCAAGCTATGGAGAACCCCCGAAAATCATCTGCATACAGGACTTCATTTAGGGATCAAGCTTAGGTTTATCTTAAAGGTAAAGAATGGAAGGCCAACTAGACTATTACCTTCTGCTACTTCAGGGGCTAAGAATTAATATTAATAGCCAGAAGACATATATTGCATACCACTAACTTCATTAATGACAGCCTATTTCTAACAGTTATTATGGCTAACGAGGAAGGCTACCAGAGCTAACAGGGAGAAAGATAACTGAACCCTTCGTAGTATTCTAGACCACGCCCACTTTGGATTGTGACCTCTAGTACAAGTACTAGCTAGCCATCCCTTAGAATGTTTCTCATTGGGACAGCTCACTACCTCTAGACTGAACATGTGTGCAGAAATACACAGACATATAAGCACCTCAAGGCATACTATCTAGGCAGAAGTTTTCATATTAAACCATGGATTTCAGGACATCTGGGTGCTCAGTTGCTCAAGCATCCAACTCTTGGTTTTAGCTCAGGTCATGATCTCATGGGTCATGGGACAGGGTTCCAGGCTGGGCTCTGTGCTCAGCGGGGAGTTGGCTTGAGATTCTCTCCCTCTACCCCTCCATTTACTCTAATAAATAAATCTTTAAAAAAATTTTAAAAACATGGATTTCATAACAGAGAGTTTATCATAACTAATTCATCTGGACCAGTGCTGTCCAATAAAGTAACCACTAGCCACATAAGGTTACTGAGCTCTTCAAACGTGGCTAATTGAATCGAGATACCAGAAGTGTAAATTATACACTAGATTTAGAGGGTCTGGTACAAAACAAAAAGAAGAATGTAAAGTATCTCATTGATACTTTTTATATTGATTATATACTGAAATAACACTTTAGATAGAAAATTTAAAAATACTGTTAGCAAAACTTTTTTAATGTGGCTATTAAAAAATTTAAAATGATATGCCCTGCAATTGTGTCCACATTATATTGCTATTGAACTGCAATGAACTAGACCCTTTCTCCAAGCCTCCAGAATTTTTTAAGATTTTTATTTACTTATTTGTCAGAGAGAAAAAGCGCACGCGCACACCAGCAGGGGGAGTGGCAGGCAGAGGGAGAAGCAGGTTCCCCACTGAGCAAGGAGCCTGGGATCATAAAGTGAGCTGAAGGCAGACACTTACCTGAACTGAGCCAACTAAGCATTCCTCCAAGCCTCCAGATTGAGTAGTTTCATATACTTCAAGAGGTGATTTAGAAGATAGCTCAGCTACTTCATTCTCAAATAATCATTCACCAGTTTTACTTTCATGACATTTAACTTGATCTCTTAACCAAAACCCCCTCCTGCCCTCTTGAGGCCTTCACTATCACAAATTATGTTTTATTTCCACAATCACCACTTCTAGGTCCACCTGTTCTCATATTACAAGCCTCAACCTTATTCTATATCAGGATTTTCATTGGAATTCCCTGGTCCCAAAATTTACAATATATAAAATTGCCTTCAAAATTAATCCTATTAAATATTAAATAAATGAAAAAAATCAATAGTTTAATCAAAATCTTTCAAATGGGGACGCCTGGGTGGCTCAGTTGGTTAAGCGACCGCCTTCGGCTCCGGTAATGATCCCAGAGACCCAGGATCAAGTCCCACATCGGGCTCCCTGCTCGGCGGGAAGCCTGCTTCTCCTTCTCTCACTCTCCCTGCTTGTGTTCCCTCTCTGGCTGTGTTTCTGTCAAATAAATAAAATCTTTAAAAAAAAAAAAAAATCTCTCAAATGCCCAGAATTTAAGAATGGTATGTTATTCTGCTGAAAACAAGGGAAACACTATAAATTTATTCAATTTTTGGTACAGATTCCAAAATTTAAGACTCAGTTGTGACCCACAATGAAGAAAGGAAGGGAGACTGAGCACCTATGAAACCTATGATGTTAGAGCAGTAATTATACATCATTAATAAAATTTATAATCTGTCCAGTGAACACGGCATGAAAACAAGAAAGTAAAACTATTATAACTTTGCTATTTAAAATATTTAAATACTTACTTTTTCATTAGAATCATATCCTGCTGAACAGAGACTACGAGACACCATCAAGTGCTGTCCTGAGTAGTACGGAACATGCTACAAAAGAAAAAAAAAAAGGTGAAACAAATTATAGATACTGGAATGGGCTTTAAAGATATTTTTTTCAGGGTAATTCTTCCAGTATGCTTCTACCCAAAGTATTTTACCAATCAATATATGTAGTTCTAAGCCACATGCCATTAACTGTGGAAGATAAATCATAACTTCAGACATATCCCTTTGGCACACAAGAGAAACCAAAAGGCATCAGAAGGATCTCTAGAAAAGTAAAGTAAAATAAGAGGCAGTAGATCAATCTTAATTATAGAGAACTGATAGTTACCAGAGGGTGGGCAATTAAAGAGTGCACCTGTGATGAGCACTGGGCGATGCACGGAAGTGCTGAATCACTATCCCGTACATCTGAAACTAATATAACACTGTCTGTTAACTGAATTAAAATAAAAACGTAAAAAAAAAAAAAAAAAGATCAATGGGTCAAATAAAATTTAAAGAAAGATCTGATTAGGCAGACTGACCCGGCAGCGTCATGTCACATACTATACAGAACTTTATACAACATAAAACAAGAGTCTTGGTTTTTAAGGAGCTTCCATTTTAACAGGGACTGGAAAATAATAAAAAAAAAATTTTGCTGATATCTTGAACATGATTTATTTTACTGTTTCTGGAATAGTGGAAAAGTAATAATAATAATCCAGTTCACCTCTAATTCATTATTATAAATGTGGAAAAAATAGATCTTAAGGCTTTAAAACATGAACAATCATTACTAATAAAATTTAGTCAAAGCTTTAAGAAAACAATTTACCCAGTAGTCACTGATGAGGCTGGACCAAAAAAAGAAGGGGAAAGAAAAGAAAAGAAGGTGGAGCAAATGAAAGGCATGAGTACTGTCTCTTAGGACATTCTAAGAGGACAAAGTAATTAAGAAGCAAATGTTTTTTTTGGTTTGTTTTGTTTTTTTTAAAGATTTTTTATTTATTTGACAGTGAAACACAGCCAGAGAGGGAACACAAGCAGGGGGAGTGAGAGAGGGAGAAGCAGGCTTCCTGCTGAGCAGGGAGCCCGATGTGGGACTCGATCCCAGGTCTCCAGGATCATGACCTGAGCCGAAGGCAGTTGCTTAACCAACTGAGCCACCCAGGCGCCCATGAAGCAAATGTTTTTAATAGTAACATTTTTCAAGAAACTCAGAGAGTCATGTAATTTGTAAAGCATCAAGCCTCAAAGTCCCAAATTACAAAATGTAATCTTAATACAAATACAAAAGTGAAGGTACAAGGGCACCTGGGTAGCTCAGTCGGTTAAGTGGCTACCTTCCCCTCGGCTCAGGATCCCAGCTCAGGCTCAGGATCCCAGCTCAGGCTCAGGATCCCAGCTCAGGCTCAGGAACCCAGCTCAGGCTCAGGAACCCAGCTCAGGCTCAGGAACCCAGCTCAGGCTCAGGAACCCAGCTCAGGCTCAGGAACCCAGCTCAGGCTCAGGAACCCAGCTCAGGCTCAGGAACCCAGCTCAGGCTCAGGAACCCAGCTCAGCGGGGAGTCTGCTTTCCCTCTCCTTCTGCCCCTCCCTCACGCCCCCCCCCCCACCTTGTGCTTTCTCACGCTGGCCAGCTGGCTCACATTCTTGCACTCAAATAAGTAAAATCTTTTTTAAAAAGTGAAGGTAACAGATAAGAAAAATACACTTTATACAATGAAGCCTACAGTATCAAATAAAAGAGTAGTTAAGACAATGGTCTGAGACTGGAAAACACTCCATACTCCATCCCTTTTAAAGATCAAAACTCATTCTTGGACACCTTCAGACATCCCTGTTAAGTTCAAGAGTATTTGGCCCAATTTTAAAAATGAGAAAGGGGGGGGGTGAGGGAATGCCTGGGAGGCTCAGATGGTTAAGCATCTGCCTTTGGCTCTGGTCATGATCTCCAGGTCCTGGGATAGATCCCCATATAAGGCCCCCAGCTCAGCGGGGAGTCAGCTTCTCCCTCTGTCTCTCCCCCTGCTTGTGCCCTGCCTCGATCTCTCTCTCAAATGAATAAAATCTTTAAAAAAAAAAAAAAAAAAGAGTAAACAGAGTCTAGAGAATTTTAATTTGTCAAAAGTCCTCAGGCTAGGCTGCAATGGTTGCAAGATTTAAGCATAGATGCATTCAAAGCATTCTGGAGTTTATTTTGAGAAAATAAAAAATAATGATACCTCCCACATTAACACCAATGTCTCTGCAAAGACAGGATTTGAGGAGGAAAAAAAAAAATTTACCAGGAGGGTCTCACCACTCTCTATGTGCCCAGATAAACATTCAGTCTTCCACTGCCTTCAGCAAACAGCTACACTTAGCCACTTTACTCTATGTCAGACTTAATACTTCCCTGGAAAAGTCAGGTCTTGTGTTTATAGCCTCAGCCAAAGCAGAAAACAAACTAAGAAAACAAATTCTAACAATAAAGAAAAGCAAAAGCTCCCTGGGAATTTCTCAGATTTATTCTGTTGCAAGGCAGCACTGGGATATTTACACAAAGCAAACAGCATACCAGCTTCCTATCCACTTTATAAAATGTAACAAGAAAATAGTTTACATTTTTACAAATTCTCCCTAATACTGTAAGGCACATAATGGTCTGGGGCAGGAACATATCAACATAATCCTTTTGCAAATGACAAAAATCAAACCTGTGTCTTTCATCACTAACCAAAAAAGGCTATAAGTGATTCCTGAGGGCAAAAAACAAATGTGCATCTTCCAGAGACAAAACACAACCTGAGACGGACATTTTAGGTATTCTAATTAGCTTCAGAGAGTGAAAACAACAGTGATGTTTCTGTCTGGGAAGGGAACTCTTCAAAAAGCAGTCTAGGGCACCTAGGTGCCTCAGCTGGTTAAGCGTCTGCCTTTGGCTCAGGTTGTGGTCCCAGAGTCCTGGGACTGAGCTCTGGGTTGGGCTCCCTGGTCAGTGCAAGTCTGCTTCTCTCTCTTCCTCTGTGCGCACTCGAGTGCTCTTTAATTAATTAATAAATTGATAGATAGATAGATAGATATTTTTAAAAAGAAAGGCAGGGCGCCTGGGTGGCTCGGTGGATTAAAGCCTCTGCCTTCGGCTCAGGTCATGATCTCAGGGTCCTGGGATCGAGGCTGTGTTGGGCTCTCTGCTCAGCAGGGAGCCTGCTTCCTTCTCTTTCTCTGCCTGCCTCTCTGCCTACTTGTGATTCTCTCTGTTAAATAAATAAATAAAATCTTTTAAAAAAAGGCAGCCTGACACCCAGCAAAGAACTATGGGAGAAGAAATCAAGAAATCTGAATTCAAACCCTAATTCTAGGACTTGAAGCAAACCATTCTGACCCCTCTGCTCTCTGCTAAGAACAAAAGCTTGGATGACTTTTCTATAATGTCTCTTACTAACTTTAAACATTACTATCCAAAAACAAGAGCATAGCACAGGGATATCTAACACATACAAACTTCTGACGATCGTGGGAGGAAATGCAATCAATCCAACCAAAGTCAACATGCAGGCCAAGAACATGGTGACCCGGATCTCACTGCTAACTATTCTGAGAGGAACAAACTAACGTGCAGAGATACTTGGTGGAAACAGATTAGCTCTACAGATTTTAATAAGTATGAATTGTGCATTAAGTTTCTAGGCTACCTCTGGGAATAAAAACCTCAGGACTCTATTTCATTAGATGAGCCCATGAAGAATAAGCTAAACTTACCCCAAAAGGAAAGAGTTTCTCTCCGGAACCATTCAGAAATTTCAAGTGGCCAAACTCTGAGCAACATTCAGGTTAGCTGACTCAAGGATACTATACTTACTTTCAGGAAACTACCAGGAACCCAAAACTAGAATCAAATAGTTCTGTGTCACAGTTCCTAAAAACTAAATCCACTCTAATAGAAGTTACATCTGACCAAAATGTAGGAGCTGAAGCACTGTACCTAAGTGATCAAGCCGGCTTTTGGGAATCTTTTTATTACACTATTCAAAATACTTGATTCTGAAGATCTAAGACTATGTCTTACCACCGGCATAATGTATATATATGGCTTGTACACATGTGAATTTGTGATAATGTGGCCCAAAATGTTAAAAAACATGGATTCCCCTGGTAGCCAAATAACTAGAAGCAGAAATGATCCAAGCAGAACTGCAACAGCTGAACTATGAAGAAAAAAACAAGCGTTTGGGCCACTTCCACAGCCAGTCTGAACTGGTTTGTAGTGAGCCCCATAAAGGCTCTCTCTATTCCTATTTACTCCCAGCAGACCTTCATGGAAGCCCAAAGTTATAAAAAATACAAGTCAAGGGCACCTGGGTGGCTCAGTGGGTTAAAGTCTCTGCCTTCAGCTCAGGTCATGATCCCAGGGTCCTGGGATCAAGGCCCACGTCCGGCTCTCTGCCTGTTTCCTCCAATCTCTCTGCCTGCCTCTCTGCCTGCTTGTGATCTCTCTCCATGTCAAATAAATAAATTAAATTTAAAAAAATACAAATCAAAACTCAGACAATTTTGTAAAGATGCAAGATAAAATCTTTCTATTTATTTTTGCAATGTGGGATAGAATTCACAACCCCAAGATCAGAAGTTGCAGGCTCCCATGACTGAGCCAGTCAGGTGCCCCTAATTTTTTTTTTAATACAAAGAACAGTTAGTAGAAATCTGCTAATTTGCACCTCTACACAGAATTTTATTATTTTTGTTAAGCATATAACAAACTGGCTACAAGCCAAACACACAAACTTTTTTTTCTTTCTTTTTAAGATTTTATTTATTTGACAGAGCAAGAGAACACAAGCAGGAGGAGCAGGAGAGGGAGAAGCAGGCTCCCCGGTGCAGGGCTCAATCCCAGGACCCTGGAATCATGACCTGAGCCGAAGGCAGAGGCTTAACCATCTGAACTACGCACGCGTCCCCCCAAAAAAAATTGTTTTAAGTAAGCTCCACACTGAAGGCTTGAACTCACAACCACAAGATCAAGACCTGAGCTGAGATCAAGAGTTTAACACTCACTGAGCCACCCACGTGCCCACAGTCCACATTCTTTTAAGATACTTCCAAAAGGAGTCCTACGGAAAAACCTCAATCAACTCCAATTATAAAGACTATTTAGCCTATCACAGCCAAAAGGAGAAAGGTCAGGGTGTACAAAATGACTTCCCAATAACCTCTTACCATTGGTTTCCTTCTACAAGATAAAAATATCCTACATTTTCCACACTTAGAAAAGAAATGGCTCAGTGTGGCCCATCGCAAGTAGCAGAACCTTCAGGGTCATGAAACCTGGGTCAGCTCTTAGCTCCACTGCCTAGCGGCTAGGCACCACCTGAGCAAATCATTTCTACGGACCCCAGTTTCCCTTTAATAAAATGTGACAACACCTCCTGGCTTTCCACAGCTGTTAAAAGGAGCACACAAACCTTTATAAACTGTAAAGCACCAACAAAATTTAAGAGATTACTCAGTAACTAAACCAATTATGCAGCTGTCCCCCCCCCTTTTTTTTAAGATTTATTTATTTGACAGAGAGAAACACACCTAGAAAAGAAACACAAGCATCGGGAGAGTGAGAGGAGAAGCAAGCTTCCCACCAAGCAGGGAGCCTGATGCGGGACTCCGGGATCATGGCCCGGGCCAATGGCAGATGCTTAACGACTGAGCCACCCAGGCGCCCCGCAGCTGTCCCATACTGAAAGTTGCACCAGACCATTTGGGAGTTACCATTAGACTAGTAATAATCAAGAGCTCTGGTCCAGACTTAGATTTCCATGTTACAGTAAGCACACAATAACTGTTACCCCAAAAAAGGGAGAAATGCTACGGTTTTCAATAAACTGGATACAAGCCTATCAGCCACCGCAAACACGGAAATAAAAATGTTTTCCTAGCATAGCACCTATTTTCACATTCTGAACATGGCCCCAGATGGCAGTCCAAACTAGTAAATACAGTAATCTTATTTTTTTTTAATGTGAATACTAGTTGAAAAACAAACGCTAACAGAAAACCAAAATGACTGTTATTCTTAACCTATCCACAGTGGCATTCAAACGGATAATACCACAATCTGCTAACTGGCTAATTCATTATCAGGATGCATTCTGCTTCAAAGCAGTAGCGACCCTCAAAACTGGGGATTAATGGCGCCAGAAGGTGATCTTACCAAGGTAAAGTTCAGTATTAGCTAGTGCTTCAGCTTCAAAATTTCCAAGAAAAGTTGCCCTCCGTGTTTCAGCTGAGTATTTACTGCAGCATTTTAACAGCAGCAACCTTGAGGGAAAGCCCTCTGGAAACACACCCTCTAGAAACAATAGAAAAGTCAGGCTTTTTCTTCAAAACAGACAGTGACCGGTTAGTCTTTGCGGCCTCACTAGCCAGCCTAATCCCCGGCAGTCTAACACGACCTTCTGTCAAAAGCAAGGCTGAAGAGATTATGCTGAGTGAAATAAGCCAAGAAGAGAAAGTCAAGTATCGCATGGTCTCACTTACTTGCGGTGCATGAGGGGCAAACTGGAGGACAGTGGCAGAAGGAAAGCAAATGGGAACTAGGGTAATCTAGGGAGGGAAACGAAACAACAGAGATTTTGAACACAGAAACAAACTGAGGGACTTGGAGGGAGGG
>PITA01015846.1:0-32434 GCA_004023965.1 Spilogale gracilis
TTTTTTTTAAAGATTTTATTTATTTATTTGACAGAGTGAAACACAGCTAGAGAGGGAACACAAGCAGAGGGACTGAGAGAGGGAGAAGCAGGCTTCCCGCCGAGCAGGGAGCCTGATATGGGACTCGATCCCGGGTCTCCAGGATCATGACCTGAGCCGAAAGCAGTTGCTTAACCAACTGAGCCACCCAGGCGCCCCAACATTTTTTTTTTTTTTAAGATTTTATTTATTTATTTGACAGAGAGAGATCACAAGTAGGCAGAGAAGCAGGCAGAGAGAGAGGAAGAAGCAGTCTCCCTGCTGAGCAGAGAATGCAGGCCTCGATCCCAGGACCCCTGAGATCATGACCCACTGAGCCACCCAGGCTCGCCAGAGGACATTTTTATTCCATTTAATAGAGGCCAGGGCCCGGGAGCTTGCACAAGCACTTTGAATTGTGCAATTCAATTCTGTTCAATTGTGCATTTCTAACATGTCAACACGCTGATGCATCCATCTTACATTCAAAAAATGGAGGAAAACAGGGATGCCTGGGTGACTCAGTTGGTTAAGTATCTGCCTTCAGTTCAGGCCACGTCATGGAATCAAGTCATGCTTTGGGCTCCCTGCTCAGTGGGGAACCTCTGGGGAGCCTGCTTTTTCCTCTGCTTGCTATCCCCCCTTGTGCTCTCTGTCTGACAAATAAATAAAATCTTAAAAAAAAAAATGGAGGAAAACAAAACCAAAAAAATGGCAGAGAGCTTTACAGAAAGGAGAAGATCTTAGTATTAAAAAGAGCTAAAGCTGGGACACCTGGGTGGCTCAGTCCGTTAAGTATCTGCCTTCAGCTCCTGTCACAATCCCAGGGTTCTAGGATCGAGTCCCACACTGGGCTCCCTGCTCTATGGGAGCCTGCTTCTCCCTCTGCCTGCTGCTCCCCTTGCTTGTGCGCTCTCTCTCTCTCTCTCTCTCTCTCTCTCTCTGTATCTGACAAATAAAAAGTAAAATCTTTAAAAATAATAATAATGAGCTAAAGATAACCTCATGACAAGGGATGTGGGTGTATGTGTGGGGGGCTGTTCTCTGTGGGTCTAAAGCTCCAGTTCCTCTCAAGCCAGAGTGTAAGGGCCTATCAGGGGAGACATACCTAGGAAGGGGTTATCAGTTGAAAATCCTAGTTGGGTTTCTTCTTGGCTGCAACTCTTGGCTTTGCAAAACAAAACACATTCCTTTCCTGCTTTTGTCCTTTCCCCTCCTCCTTTCTGGCCAGTAACTTCCCATGGCATCCTAGTTAATAATGGTACAACAGGAAGGTACCTGAGTGGTTGGCACGGTAGGTAGAGCACGGGTCTCCTGTTCTTGGGGTTGTGAGTGTCTGGAACATAATAAGCACTCAGTAAATTTAATTAGTTTTGGGGGCACCTGGGGGGCACAGTCAGTTAAACATCCAACTCTAGCTTTCGGCTCAGGTCCTAATCTAGCTCTGCATGAGATGGAGCCCTGCTTTGTGCTCAGTGTGCAGTCCATTTAGGTGTCTCTCTCCCTCTGCCCCTCCCCTCTGTGTGCTCACACACTCTCTCAAATAACTAAATAAATCTTAAGTAAATGCAGTTAACTTTTTTTTTTTTCCTCTTAAAATCAATTCTACATCCAGCCTGGGGCTCGAACACATGACCCTGAGATCAAGAGTCAGATGCTAGGGGCACCTGGGTGGCTCAGTTGGTTGAGCGACTGCCTTGGGCTCCGGTCATGATCCCAGAGGCCCGGGATCGAGTCCCGCATCAGGCTCCCTGCTCGGCGGGAAGGCTGCTTCTCCCTCTCTCACTCCCCTGCTTGTGTTCCCTCTCTGGCTGTGTTTCTCTCTGTCAAATAAATAAAATCTTTAAACAAACAAACAAAAAAAGAAGAGTCAGATGCTCCACCAACTGATGCAGCCAGGCGCCGCATTTGAGGAGACTTTTTGCTGGGTCTGATAGGAGGAGTAGATGCTGCTGACACTGTCCCTTTCCTCCTTATCCCCGTGAATGAGCATGGGATGTTTGGAGCTTCAGTGGTCCCCTTACCACCATGAGGTATACACCGCTGAGGGCCAAAGCCAGGTTGTGAAGTATAGACAAAGGTGGAAGCAGCCTGTCTCTCTGATTACTCTGTTGGGCATTGAGTCAACGCCAACAAATACCTCCCTTCAGACTTCTTATTACACATGAAGAGAAAAACCTTGTATTTATTTAAGCCACTCTTGCTAGGGGTTTCTATTCTGGTAAGGGAACACATTCCTAAATGATAGTATAAATAAGACTGAAGTGAGACTCTTGAGAGATTTTGTCTAATGGAGGAAGATGGACATGTAAACGAATCCAGGCACTTGTGGAACACACGTGTGTGGAACTCTGTGCAGGGTGAAGTTACGGACTGCATCGAACAGTCCCTAGTTACACCCCAGTCTCTGGCTCAGGCAATCGGGTAGATGACCACCTCATGACCTCAGATGGAAAACCTAAGAGGTGGAGCTCATTTGTGGGGCAAATACATTAGTTCTTTATTGGGCACATGGTTTTTAGGTGCCCATAGGAATCCAGGGGGAGGGATCCAGAGAGAGGTGGATGCTTGGATCTGAGCACAGGGGAAAAGATTGTGCTGGAGTACGGAATGGGTGTCATCAATGTGCACGATGAGTGAAGCCTGAGAGTTTAAGTGTTTTGAGCTCTTGTTTCAGGCTTTATGTTAAGTGCTTTGTATTATTACCACCACCATCATCATCCATTCCACAGCTAGCATTTATGGGGCACTTAATACATGCCAATTTGACTTCTAAGTACTTTACCAGAATTGTCTCATTCAGCTCTCACAACCAAGAAAGGGAAGTACCGTTACAATTTTAGTTATAATTGAGGATTAGAGAAGTTAGGTAACTTGCCTCAGGTCATACTGCTAGTGACTTGTGAAATCAGAAACACCTAAGGAGAATTTGTAGAATGAAAGAAGAGGGCAAAAAGAGCGCCTTGAGGACATCAACATATTTTCAGTTCTTCAAATTTTTTTAATTAAAAATTAATTTTGGGGACATCTGGCTGGCTCAGTCGTTAAGCGTCTGCCTTTGGCTCAGGTTATGATCCCAGAATCCTGGGATCTCGAGCCCCGCATTGGGCTCCCTGCTTGGCAGGAAGCCTGCTTCTCCCTCTCTTACTCCCCCTGCTTGTGTTCCCTCTCTAGCTATGTTTCTCTCTGTCAAATAAATAAAATCTTAAAAAAAAAGAAAAAAGAAAGAGAGCAAGCACAAGTACAGAGAGCAGCAGGCAGAGGGAAAAGCAGGCTCCCTGCTCAGCAGGTAGCCTGATGGGGGGCTTGATCCCAGGACCCTGGGACCATATGCCTAATGACCGAGTCATTCAGGCACCCCTTAATTTTATAATTTATAAAATTAAGGTATCATGGGGCACCTGGGTGGTTCAGTTGATTACAAGTCTGACTTTTGGTTTCAGCTCAGGTTGTGATCTTAGGGGTGTGGGATCAAGCCCCAAGCTGGGCTCTGCATTTGGTATGGAGTCTGCTTGGGATGCTCACTCACTCTCCAACTGCGTCCCACCCCCCCAAAATAAATAAATAAATCTTTTTTTTTTTTTAAGATTTTTTTTTTTTTTATTTGACAGAGAGAACACAAGCAGGGGGAGTGAGAGAGGGAGAAGCAGGCTTCCTGCCCAGCAGGGAGCCTGATGTGGGACTCGATCCCGGGTCTCTGGGATCATGACCTGAGCCGAAGGCAGTCGCCCAACCAACTGAGCCACCCAGGCGCCCCAATAAATAAATCTTTTAGAAAATTAAGGTATCATGTAATTGAATGTTATGCACAATTTATAAGTGCATAGCTCAATGAAAATTTTAAAATGTGAACATACCAGCGTAATAACCACCATGCAGATAAAGAAAGAGGATATTACTAAAACAAATAAAACCAAAAAAACCACCCAAAACAAAAAAGCCCTCCCACATTATTAATACCCAAACACCCCAGAAGCTTTTTTTTTCCTCCAGAAGCATTCTTTATGCTATTCCCCCATCATTCCCTGTCCCACATTCAAAGGTAACTCTATTTTTGACTTCTTTCACCATGATTAACTCAGCTATGAATTTCAACATTTAAGGGGTGGGACAGGAAAGATGAGCTTAAAAAGGTGACTGAGATAAAGTGATCAGAGAAATGGGAGAATGTCAAGAGAGTCTGACCTAGGTTTCAACTATCCTGACACACCAATTGGAAGCTTGTGATACAAAGTAGCAGTGATCTTGGAAAATCCTCTTTGGCAGCAGGGGGAAATGTAGCAAGATCAAATTCACAGAGTAGTTGGTAGTCACAGCAATACTAACAACTCTACCCATGACCAAGTCAGTGGAGCTGTTAAGGCATATGGCAGCATCTTGCTTGGTGGCAGCAGCAAGGAGAGTGGTAGATGAATTCTTTGGCATGATTTGGGGTGGTTTTCTTCATTGTGTATCCTCCAAGTTGAATTCTTCAGGTTCTTCGTTGTTCTGAAAGACTATTGGTTGCCTACCCTACCATCAATGATCAGTCCCTTGTATTTTTTGAAATAGAACTTTTTTTTTTAAAGGGTGCATGGGCCCAGCCCCAGCAGAAAATAAATCATGATTCATCTACCTTCATGCATTCTAGGTAATAACATCCTTTTTGCCAACAAATATTACCCCTCCTTTTTTGCAACAATCCCTCAAGGCAGGTATTATCTTTTCCTACTTTCTGATGGGAAAACCCAGGCTCAGAGGAGTGATGGACTTTGAACACAATCCGACTCCATAGCTCTTCAGAGTGCACTACACCATTACTCATCTATGGGTAATTTTTGACTTTTTTCTTTTTAATGATTCTGGTTATGAGAAGTCTACTTTTCTATTGGATCAATCAGAGCATCCTGCAGACTTCCTTGCTCATCAGCCGTCATAATCTGGGAGCTCCTTAGGGCGACTCAGTGCCCCTTAGGAACAGTTCCTAATGACTTCTAGGTACCCCCTCAACTCTCCAGAAGAAAGTCTAATGACTCCCAGGATCTTCTCCCCCGCTCCAAGAGCTGCTCCTAATGACCCCCAAATCCCCGCTCATTGAAGATTGTTTTTTAATGACCCTAAGGACATCCCCCGCAGCCCTCCCCGCCCCCAAGCTCTTTCCCCTTCAGGAACTGCTCCTTTCAGGAAACGTCTCATCTTGCCGGCAAGCGAGAGGTTTCCCATGATACCGGACTTCCAGTTTTCAAAACCAAGGCAATCTCGGGCAAAACGGGACAGGTTCACCTTATCAAAAACTGCTTGATCTCGGAAGCTGCCCTAAGGGCTCCAGCGCACTTCCACCCCACGCAGGGTCCTACTCACTCTATAAAGACCCTGCTCCACCCTCTCTTTAGTAACATCCTACAGTAATCTCACTGTCCCTACCCTTGCCTACCACCCCAATTCTAGGCACTCGCCTCTTTCAATCCTGATTAGCTATGGGCGGCCAGAAGCCCTCCTATGATTGGCCAGCCCCGCGACTCAGCCAAGATGCTCAGTGGCCGCAGCCCGACCCGTACAGCGTTTCCTCCTGGCAACAGCCCGACCCGTAGCTCATAGGCTGAGCAGATTGATATGCCCGGACTTTTTGGGTGACTGCAGCGCGTGCTCATTGGCTGTTTGAGGAGTGATAGCGGCCCTCAGATTGGTTGACGCTGTGCGGCTGCGCAGGGACCGACTTTCTGGAGGAGGCGGAGCCTCGTCCTCCGCTGCCTGGAAAAGGGGTAGGTACGGCTATCGGCGACAGCAGAAGCCAAGCCTTAGCCCTGCCGGGGCAGTGGGCTTTAGGTAAGAACGGTGCAGTTTTGGAATCCTTTAGGTTTGTTGCTGCTGTAGCCGTGATCGTGAACTCCGGTGGGGGGAAGGGCGGGGGTTTGCCGTCAACGGTGAGTGACAGGCATGGTTCTTGGCCAATGGGAAGAGGAGTTCCTAAAATGAGTCCCGAGATTGGTCCTTTCTAATCTCTTATGGCCAATGCACGTCGGGAAGGGAGGCGGGTGTACTGGGCCTTATTTTCTTCTTCCTGCGGCCCGGCCTCACTCGCCTAGGCGGCGGGGCGGGGAGTCCCTCTTCGCGGTGAGGTTCGGGGACCTTGGGAACCGGGAGGGGGGCGGTGGCTGCCTTGGGAGTGGTACCCGCGGGGGCAGCTACGAGGGGAGGGGGCGGGAGTTAGAGGATGTTGTTAGCAACAGCGACCTTTATTGAGTTACTAAGTACTGGGCCTAGTGCTTAGCGTTTCGCTTGCATCATCTGAGTTAATCACAGCAACCCTGGTGGTTAAGGAGTTTGGGATCCCCATGTTACAGGTGGGGAAACTGAGACTCGAGCAGCTCACACAGCCAAGGTCACACAGCTAATAAATGGCAGAGACCGGATCTGGATTCAGAGTTGTTTTGATTCCGGAGCCGGGACGCTGGAACCACTAGGCTTTGTTGCTGAATGGGGGAAATGCAGGAGTCAGGGAACAGGAGCTTTCCCGAGGGAATAGGTTGGGGGAAGGGAATCCTAGGGTTGAAGAAAGGCAATGAGCAACTGAAGTAGGGGCGAGGAAATCAGTTATTCAACAATTACTGAGTGTCTGCTCTGTGTTGTGCATGTTCTAGGCATACAAAGATAACTAAGTCCAGAGGCCGGTCCCGGGGATGGGGCCTAACACCGAGTTCACATGATTATATGTTTTTGTAAAATTGGCTGAAGTAAGATACTTTGTATTTTTAAAAAAGAGGGTCTTCAGAATTGATTAAACTTGAAGTTCCTCTGCACTTGGATCTTCCCTTGCAAAGGGCTTAGGTGGAAATTATGATGTAGGCAGCACAGGGTAATGGAAGAAGCACTGGGGAGTGCATTGCAGGATGGTGGGGAGATGACCTATTCTGTAAAACGAAGCTAGCCATATACCTCCTATGTAAAGTTTTGGTGAGGCGCATGAAATGTTCCTGGCCAAGAACATACTTATTTTTGGTGAAATGGAAGCTTGAGAAGTGTGGGTAGTGAGGCTTGTTCCTCTCCCCTACCTTAGACAGTTCTGTGCCATCCTGTCGTCCAAGTCTATTAGTAGGTTGCTGGTAGGTTGGAAGCAGTTGCTTCCCTTCTGAGCTCTCCAGCCCTCGGGAACTCCAAGAGTTCCATGAACTGCCATGGCTTTGGGGCCCAGATTCCGGGAGTTGAGGAGGGAAAAGTTTTTGCTTCTAAAGTGGCTCCTTCTAGCTGATGTGCTTGGTTGGTTGTTAACTCAGTTGGAAATAGTCTGTTGTGTTATCAGGTAATTAATAGGATGCACCCACTTAGTTGCAGGCCTCATCTAGAAACAGTATTTCACCTTTTCCAGTCAGTTTGAAGTTTGCCCTGTATTGCCAGTTTATTGCCCATTTAAATTTTGTCCTTTGAATTCTGGGTATGTGCAGTTGAGCTGGTCTCTAGCTTGACCTCTTGTAGTACAGCTGAAATGACATTTCAGTTTAAGTAGAATGATTTCATTTTAGAGTGTGAAATACTAGTATCAGAGTACTCTTTTTACCTCTTGAATTTTGTAATCTTGTAGCCAAGTAACTTTCCTTAGGAATCTAGAATCCTGTTTTAAAGTTGTGCCCTAAAAGGGAGCCCATAGAATGTGTTTTAAATCTGGTTGTTTAAAAAGTAAATAAATAAATAAACAAAAGGGGTTGTGATACATTGTTTAACACACAGCCCCCCAAGCAGTTATCAAAGATGACTAGGGAGGAACTTGAAAAGAGATGTGTAAAAGAGGGGCGGGGCAGCCCTAGTATTGTTAAATGGGACCAACACTCTGGTAACCAATTTTAGCTGACGCTGTGTCTCCATTCATAATTTTTTTTTTTAAGGTTTTATTTAATTGACAGAGAGAAACACAGCAAGAGAGGGAACAAGCAGGGGGAGTGAGAGAGGGAGAAGCAGGCCTCCCGCTGAGCGGGGAGCCCGATGCCAGGCTCCATCCCAGGCTCCATCCCCAGTCTCTGGGATCATGACTTGAGCGGAAGGCAATTGCTTAACCAACTGAGCCACCCAGGCGCCCCTGTGTCTCCATTTAAATGAGATTTGATTACATGCAACTTTGAGACATTGCATTCTTTTAAATGGAGCCTTTTCTTTTTGTATTCTTGTTCACTTAAATAACCTACCTAGAGGCAGATAGGTTCCACTGTGAGGTCTTTTTTTTTTTTTTTTAAAGATTTTATTTATTTGACAGAAACACAGTCAGAGAGGGAACACAAGCCGGGGAAGTGAGAGAGGGGGAAGCAGGCCTCCCGCCAAGCAGGGATCCCAATGTGGGACTCAATCCCAAGTCTCAGGGGTCATGACCTGAGCAGAAGGCAGTCGTTCAACCAACTGAGCCACCCAGGCGCCCCCCACTGTGAGGTCTTAATGGTTCTTTAGGATTTCTACACTTTTTACTGTTTCAGCACTAACATTCCCAGCATTTTTTTTCTTTCTCAAGTCTTATTTAAATTCCAGTCAGCTAACATACAGTGTAATACTAGTTTCAGGTGTAGAATTTAGTGATTCATCACTTATTTACAACACCCTGTATTCATCACAAGTTCCCTGCCTCCTTAATATTCAGCACTCATTTACCTATCCCCGCCTGACATTCCCAGGATTTAATTCTAATTGCATTTTATGTTCTTAATGTATTTCTTCAGATTCCTGTCTGACCAAAGTGACCTCAGAAAAGAGGAAAGATGGCTACCGAATCTGAAACTCTGAATCCCAGTGCTCGGATAATGACCTTTTACCCAACCATGGAGGAGTTCCGGAACTTCAGTCGGTACATGGCCTACATCGAATCCCAAGGAGCTCATCGGGCTGGGCTGGCCAAGGTGAGGGTGGGTGGGGTTGTTGTACATAGCTTTTGTGACAGGGCAGGGTGAATTTTTCCTAAATGGGGAATGAAAGCCAGGCAGGGTGCTGAGTGTTTATCCTGTCCTATTTGTAAGTTAATTCCTTTTGTTAACATCTAAAGGATCTTTTTAGGTAGGAGGAGAGCTGCTTTGTCTATTTTATTTAAGTAATTTATTTATGTATTAAAAGATTTTCTTGGGGCGCCTGGGTGGCTCAGTTGGTTAAGCGACTGCCTTCGGCTCAGGTCATGATCTCAGAGACCTGGTTCTCCCTCTCTCACTCCCTCTGCTTGTGTTCCCTCTCTTGCTGCGTTTCTCTCTGTCAAATAAGGAAAATCTTTTTTTTTTTTTTTTTAAGGTTTTCTTTATTTATTTGACAGAGAGAAACACAGCGAGAGAGGGAACACAAGCAGGGGGAGTGAGAGAGGGAAAAGCAGGCTTCCTGCCACTGAGCAGGGAGCTGGATGCGGGGTTCCATCCCAGGACTCCTGGATCATGACCTGAGCCAAAGGCAGACGCTTAACAACTGAGCCACCCAGGTGCCCCTGCTTGGTGCCTTTAAAGGGAAGTAAAGAGCCAGTGTCCCAGGTCTGGCTGCTTCCAGCCTCATGGTGGAGATGGGTGCTTTAGTGTTTTTACCTGTCACTGACAGGTAAAGGCTTATACCTTCCACCTTCTCTTGTTCTCATTTCAGTCTCATCCAGCAGTCTGAGGACAAGTTGGTTCTTCATGTGTACTTTCTATTAGATTAAGAGAGAATCAATTTTTTTTTTTTTAAAGATTTTATTTTATTTGACAGAGAGAAACACAGCTAGAGCGGGAACACAAGCAGGGTGAGTGAGAGAGGGAAAAGCAGGTTTCCCACCGAGCAGGAAGCCCGATGCGGGGCTTGATCCTGGGACTCCGGGATCATGACCTGAGCCAAAGGCAGTTACTCAACCAACTGAGACACCCCAGAGAATCAACCCTTAGGCCTCCTGTCTTGGTGTGCAGTTATGATAGTGAGCTGAGAATGAGTATCTTTGGTCATTGCAACGAGGCAGCTAGTTGGTGCTACTCACACACAACAGTGTGACTTGTTATGTTAGAGTCACTTTATAGTAAAATTGACTGGTTGGATAGCAGCCTACCCACATCCCGGACTATGACCAGCTTGCCAGGTTTCTGATCTCTTTGTTTCTTGTGTTCCCCGCAGGTCGTTCCTCCAAAGGAGTGGAAGCCACGAGCATCCTATGATGATATTGATGATCTGGTCATTCCTGCCCCTATCCAGCAGCTGGTGACGGGGCAGTCTGGCCTCTTCACTCAGTATAACATACAGAAGAAAGCCATGACTGTTCGCGAGTTCCGCAAGATAGCCAATAGTGATAAGTAAGTGAAAACCTGTCGCTTCTTACCCACCATAGTGTCTAGGGGCTAACATATTATCCTTATAGCTGTCTCCTAACATTGCTGCTGTGCCACTGAAGGACGCTGTCCTCAGCCCTAGCTCTGTTTCCCCTTCTGCTCTTTTTATGGAAGCATCCTTACTATTTTAAGTCTTGTGTCACATTTTTTTTTTTTTTTTTTTTAGGATTTTCTTTATTTGACAGAGAGAAACACAGCCAGAGAGGGAACACAAGCAGGGGGAGTGAGAGAGGGAGAAGCAGGCCTCCCACCGAGCGGGCAGCCCGATGTGGGGCTCGATCCCGGGTCTCCGGGATCATGACCTGAGCCGAAGTGAGCCACCCAGGCGCCCACATTGCTTTTTTTTTTTTAAAGATTTTATTTATCCATTTGACAGAGAGAGATCACAACTAGGCAGAGAGGCAGGCAGAGAGATTAGGAAGCAGGCTCTCTGCTGAGCAGAGGGCCCAATGCGGGCCTCAATCCCAGGACCCTGAGATCACGAACTGAGCTGAAGGCAGAGGCCTCAACCCACTGAGCCACCCAGGTGCCCCCTGTGTCACATTCTAAGTGCATCCATATTCTTACCTAAAGTAATTCCATTGTTCTTCCATCAGAAGCAGAATCATTCTCTGACCTTGGTAAGTTGCAGAGTTGCAAAAGAGAAAGTTGGGAGTTGGTTCAGAAGGAGTTTTTGCCAGATGTGTTGATAACACCTGCTTTTCAAAAGGTGGCCCTAGTAGTTTTTTCTCTTCCTTCTGGGTCCTTCTGTCTTTTATCATGCTAAAATTCCTCACTGTCGGGGCGCCTGGGTGGCTCAGTTGGTTGAGCAACTGCCTTCAGCTCGGGTCATGATCCCGGAGACCTGGGATCGAGTCCTGCATCGGGCTCCCTGCTCGGCGGGAAGCCTGCTTCTCCCTCTCTCACTCCCTCTGCTTGTGTTCCCTCTCTCGCTGTGTTTCTCTGTCAAATAAATAAAATCTTTAAAAAAAAAAAAAAAAAAAAAAATTCCTCACTGTCATCCAGCCACCATCTCCTTTCCATTTGGACATAATAACAAAGTGTGAATAAACTGCCATGGTCGTTGCTATTTTCTTTGCCTCTGTTCTTCATCATCCATACGTCCTCATCTCTCTTAGATGCGTCTCTCTTTTCCGTGGTGGTGTTTTCATGTCTAGCTTTCCTTTGACCTCAGATCTACAGAAATGATTTTGTGGCTCCCTCTTGAGCTCTTGACTGCTCCTTCTCAGTCCTTTTTCTTCGGCTTTCTCCCTTCCCATGGCACTTCTTGATTTTGAGTGTCCGATTCCTTCCTTTTCTCCTGCCTTTCTCCTGTGCCCTTTTGATCTGTATATGTCTTGATTTCAGCCTGTCAGACATACATAGTAGATCCTGTCTTTGCTGTGAACAAGCCCAGAAATGGATGTGTGTTTTGCCAGTCTTCACACTTCTGGAGCTTCTTGGCTTTATGACTGCGCTCTCTCACATCGGATGCTGTTCTATTTCTGTGCTTTTCCACCTTTTCCTTTGACTTATCACAATTCAAAATGTGGTTTTCTGGTTTTATTGACAGCTTAACTCTTAGAACATCTGTATCGCTGACCAACCTGCTGTCTAAAGAGTGAACCTTTTTTTTTTTTTTTTTTTAAAGATTTTTTTATTTACTTGACAGAGAGAAACACAGCGAGAGAGGGAACACAAGCAGGGGGACTGAGAGAGGGAGAAGCCGGCTTCCCGCAGATCAGGGAGCCCGATGTGGGACTCAATCCCGGGTCTCTGGGGTCATGACCCGAGCCGGAGGCAGTTGCTTAACCAACTGAGCCACCCAGGCGCCCCAAGAGTGAACCTTTTTTTAGTAAGATTTTATTTATGTGACAGAAACAAAGCAAGAAAGGGAACACAAGCAGGGGAAGTGAGAGAGGGAGAAGCAGGCTCCCCACCTAGCAGGGAGCTGGAGCGGGGCTCTATCCCAGGACCCTGAGATCAAGACTTGAGCCAAAGGCAGATGCTTAATGACTGAGCCACCCAGGCACCCCTAAAGAGTGAATTTATATGAGAGCATGTTGAAGAAGTGTGACAAACTCGACAGATGAAAGGCTATGCTATCCTTTATGTCTGGTTTTTAGCTCTGCACTGGGGCCAGGCTCACCTGCCTTCCAGCTCACATGGGGCTCTGCCAGAGGCCTCAGTCTCTTGTGTCTGGTTTCTCCTGTCAACGTATGGGAGGCTTTTCTTTTCATTATACCTCCTTTTCAGTTAGCCAGTCCTGTGTCTTTCACCTTCATCTGAAATGCAACAAATTCTTAACCTTGATTTCTATGTGTGTCGTCAGCCAACTATAAGAAAACCCAGCAGGTACAAATCTGAATTTATAAAGCAGATCTGTCAGAGGTGGAAGAGTTTTTACTTATATTTCAAAGGGAATTTAAGGTCCTAAACTTTATTATTCAATAGGTTGACATTAAAATGTAGGGCTGGGGCACCTGGGTGGCTCAGTCATTAAGCATCTGTCTTTGGCTCGGGTCAGGATCCTGGGGTCTTGGGATCGAGCTCCACATCATGCTTCCTGATGCACGAGAGGCCTGCTTCTCCCTCTTGCACTCCCCTACTTGTGTCCGTGCTCTGGCTGTTTGTCTGTCTGTCTCTCTCAAAAAAAAAAATATATATATATATATAAGACCGTATTTAAGATTTTTTTCCCCATTCAGTCCATTGTCTTCTTACGGTTTGTTTTGGGTCTTGGCTTCCACTCTATCCATTCATAATATTTTTGTTGCCATTTGAGTTACAATGCGCATTTTTAAGTATCTATCGGATTTACACATTCTTTTTTAAATTGCTGTGTAATAATTTTTGAGTGGTTTGAATTTTTTTAAATTAATCAAGATTTTATCTATTTATTTGACAGAGAGAAGTAGCTAGAGAGGGAACACAAGCAGGGGGAGTGAGAGAGGGAGAAGCAGGCTTCCACTGAGCAGGGAGCCCGATGTGGGCTCGATCCTTGCACTCCAGGATCATGACCTGAGTGGAAGACAGATGCTTAACTACTGAGCCACCCGTGGAAGACAGATGCTTAACTACTGAGCCACCCAGGTGCCCTGAGTGGTTTGAATTTTTAAAAGATTTTTTTGGAGTAAATTCTTGGTGGGTGATAATTGAGCTAAAGAGTCTATATGTTTAATGCTTTTTTTTTTTTTTAAGATTTTATTTATTTGACAGAGAGAAACACAGCCGGAGAGGTAACACAGCAGGGGGAGTGAGAGAGGGAGAAGCAGACTTCCCGCCCAGCAGGTGTGGGACTCGATCCCTGGTCTCCAGGATCATGACCTGAGCTGAAGGCAGTCACTTAACTAACTGAGCCACCCAGGCGCCCCTGTTTAATGCTTTTATAGAGACATATCTATAGACAGCTATATGTGTGTAAATATATATATCTTTTTTCTTTTTTTTGGAGCATCTTTTTTTAAGGATTTTATTTATTTTTATTATTTGACAGAGAGAGAGAGAGAGGGAGAGAGAGCATGCACCAACGCACGTGCCCTCTAGCACAAGCAGGGGAGCAGCGGCAGAGGGAGAGGCAGAGGCAGACTCCCTGATGATCAGAGAGCCTGATTCGGGGCTTTATCCCAGGACCCTGGGATCATGACCTGAACTGAAGGCAGACGCCTAACTGGCCACCCAGGCACTCACAATACTTTTTTAAAAAATAAAACAATATTTTGTTTTTAGGTGTGATTATTTGTTGAATAGCCACAGCATATAGGGTGCTTGAAGTGTTCCATCTTGTTCGTTTAGAAATATCTTATTGTCCTTGAACAGGGGATTGTGTCTTGTGGTGTTCCTAGTGCCTAAAGGATTTGGTTCTGGTAAGTGGTTAATAGTTTGTTTACTTTTGAAAGGTACTGTACCCCACGCTACAGTGAGTTTGAAGAGCTTGAACGGAAATATTGGAAAAATCTCACATTCAATCCCCCAATATATGGTGCAGATGTGAATGGCACTCTCTATGAAAAGGTGAGACTCACTGGAAATGGCAGTATTTTTGTGATTTGATACCATTTTTATTTGCCAGCACACACTAGGCACCTAAAAGCTGCTTGCTGAATGAGTGGTTGCACAAAGGACCAATCCTCCACTGGCTGATGGGCTGAGCTCCCTTAATTGTGGGCATTTTTGCATATGACTGAATTTTATTTCTCCCACTCTACATGTGAATTGGGTGATGTGGTGTTCTTTGCGAGGGCTGTTAGAATAGTCTGTGGGTGGTAGCTGATGAGTTCTTAAAAGGGTGGGATCACAGTTAATGAAAATGTTGGAGGGGAGGCAGTGTGGTTCCTGCAGAAAAAAGATCACTGACTAATCTAGTGAAAGGGGTAGATATTTAAGAAGAGAAACATACTTAGATTTTTCAGAATCCTCGAACAAGATTCTTTAGCAGAAGCTATTACAACAAAATGCATTGGATTGGGGTTTAGTGTTTTTCGGCATAAAGAACAGCCTTAGATAACTGTCTAAGGAAGGAATATTTGGGATGGTTTTTGGATGATTAAAAAATCTGCAGGGATTATCACTCAATTTAATGCTTTTGTAAATTATTGGAAGGAAGGGACTTAAATAGTCCCAGGTTTGTTGATGACAATTTTTTGAGTGGTGGAAAGTGAAACTTACAGATGTACATGGCAGGAAGATACTGTCAAGGTCCAGGATGGGGAGGTACAAAAGCCGGGCACAATAATCTGGAATGGATTTATGAGAGGTGGGATCCTAGCAGACCGTTACGATTTAGGAAGAGGATTTAAGTGATGCTAGATATTTTTTTTTTTTTTTAAAGATTTTATTTATCTGACAGAGAGAAACACAGCTAAAGAGGGAACACAAGCAGGGGGAGTGAGAGAGGGAGAAGCAGGCTTCCCGCCGAGTAGGGAACCTGATGTGGGACTCGATCCTGGGTCTCCAGGATCATGACCTGAGCCGAAGGCAGTTGCTTAACCAACTGAGCCACCCAGGTGCCCCTATGATGCTAGATTTTTTACTGAAGACACTGCCCACTGCCCAGTAGAAATTGGGATTAAAGAGTCACAAATTGGGATAGTTAATTCCCATATTGTATTTTTGGTAATTTAAGAGTTTTTTTCTATTTTGATGTAAGTTTCTTTAGCTTCAGATCAAACTCTTTCTCCTGGGGTTGAGAACAGGAGGCTGGCTGTTCTTTCTTGATTCATCTTTCATATCCTGGTTTTCTTTACCAAGTGGTATTTGCCCTTTGGAGGTCTAATGGCGTCCATTCCAGTGGTGGTTGTGAAGAGTGAGTGAGAGGGGCTGTGGTTTTTGGGTCTAGGCTATTCACATTATTCCACATATCTTCATTAGCGGTGACAGGTCACCTGTGACCTTTTCTCTGATTTGTAGGTTAAGAACCTTAGTTTATATTTATTATAATTGCCCTCAACTGTGACATACATTCATTCATTCATTTATTTATTCATTTATTTATTTATTTTGCAGCATGTTGATGAGTGGAATATTGGCCGACTGAAAACAATCCTGGACTTGGTGGAGAAGGAGAGTGGGATCACCATTGAGGGTGTCAACACCCCGTACCTGTACTTTGGCATGTGGAAGACCTCTTTTGCCTGGCACACCGAAGACATGGACCTATACAGCATCAACTACTTGCACTTTGGAGAGCCAAAGTCCTGGTAAAGCCGGGCTGCCCTTGATGCTGGGGATTCTCGGGCCACCGTAGGCCTCAGCTCTCATGTGCCTGTGCTGTACCTTGGGATCTGGTTAAAATGCAGATTCTGCTTCAGGAGGCCTTGATATTGTCAACCTGGTGTTTCAGCCAGGAGGTGCTGTTGGACCTTGGCGCTCAGACCCATCTTTGAATAGGGGAGCTTTAGGGGGCAGAGCGTTTAATACCGTTGTGTGAAAAGCTAAGTTGGCTGAGTTACCAGGCTCTCCCAGTGCGATTTCTTTTTCTGAACAGGCCTGAGGCGTTTCTTAGAGGCAGGCTTCTAAAATTTTTTTTTTTTTTAAAGATTTTATTTATTTGACAGAGAGAAACACAACCAGAGAGGGAACACAAGCAGGGGGAGTGAGAGAGGGAGAAGCAGGCTTCCCGCCGAGCAGGGAGCCCGATGTGGGACTCGATCCCAGATCTCTGGGATCATGACCTGAGCCACCCAGGCGCCCCTAGAGGCAGGCTTCTAAGACTGGAGGCACTCCTTCAGGTGCTAGAAAGGTTTCTTTTCCTCATGGAAAAAATATTTGGTGAGCGGCAGTATGTGCTTCCCCTGAGAGGGAATGCAAGGCTTCTCAGCATATGCTTCCTGCTGTCCAGAATGTTCTGTCTCGCTGGGGAGACAAAGATCTATTCTCTCCTCTCTTCCTGTGCAGATCCATCTCTCAGTCCCAGCATTTTAGTGAAGATGCTTGGTTGGACAGTGGTGACCAAGACAAATGAAGCATCTACGCTCACAGATAGGAGGCTGGTCAGGAGACTGAATGTGTGAGGAAATAATAATACACTATGAAAGAAGTTCTTATGGGCGCTCTAGGTCTGCATAGGAAGGGTTACTGAACATGGGGTGGGGATTTGGAGAAGGCTTCCCTGGAAAAGGTGATAACGAAGCTGAGACTTCATAGGAGGCCTAGCTGACTGGGAAGGTGGCATATTTGGGGCAGGAAAGGCTGAAGAAGGTGTGTCCAGGTGGTTGAAACAACACGTGCAGGGAGCCTAAGTTGAGCGAGAGCAGGACATCTTCCCAAACTAGAGGAAGTCCATTGGGGCTTGGGTGCAGAGGGTAAGGAGGGAAGAGCGAGGAGATTGGTGGGGACACCGTGGGCCAGAGAGTTGTGGAAACTATGCATCTTCATTTCCTTTGCCAGCATCTTCAGCCACCTCCTTTCTCATAGGTTTTCCTTTCTTTTTTCGGATACTTTCCTGTTTCTAATCTTGGTGGGGGCAACCTCCTGAGCCTCTGCTTACCCCCTAACTGCTGTCACAGTACCTTTCCTAAATGGCTAGACTTCTAGAATCTGTACATGTTGCTTTTGTGCCTTTTGCCTTTTTTATACCTAAATGTCCTTGAGGTTGCATTTTCATTCTTCTCTAGAAAGAAGATTTTCTAGTTATTACATGTGCCCTATTGGTCATTGGAAGTGGGACCTCCAGAGACTTCTGGGCTAGGTTGCCTGATGGATCCCAAAGTCCTTTGGGTGACCAACATTTTTTTGCTACTCCCCCTCTGTTTGTTTCATAATGAAATTATTTGGGATGAGAAATTTCTGTTGGGGAATAATCTTTAGAATCAAGTATAAAGAGGTGCCTGGGCCACTCAATGGGTTAAGTCTCTGCCTTCAGCTCAGGTCATGATCTCAGGGTCCTGAGATCGAGTCCCACATCGGGTTCTCTGCTCAGCAGGGAGTCTGCTTCCTTCTCTCTCTCTGCCTGCCTTTCTGCCTACTTGTGATCTCTCTGTCAAATAAATAAAATCTTAAAAAAAAAAATAAAAATCTTAAAAAAAATCAAGTATAAAGCTTAAAATAGACCTACCGTGAGTTTCAGAACATAGTTTTAATAGTTTTGCAAAAATTTTCAGTGGTTACGTGGTTTCTTTTGTTTCTTTTTTTTTTTTTTTTTTAAGATTTTATTTATTTGACAGAGAGAGATCACAGGTAGGCAGAGAGGCAGGCAGAGAGAGGGAAGCAGGCTCCCCACTGAGCAGAGGGCCTGATGTGGGGCTTGATCCCAGGACCCTGAGATCATGACCTGAGCCGAAGGCAGAGGCTTAACCCACTGAACCACCCAGGCGCCCTGAAGAGCAGTTTTTGTGTATCTCACTACCCTGCAGGGTGGGGGGAGTGCGTAATTAATTATTCGGTAATTAGTGTAGCTGTTACAGAGATAAAGAGAAAAATGGGGTTAGCCATAGATATGGGGCCTGGTCTCTGGTGTCAAATCCCGTTTTCTTTTTTTTTTTTTTTCCTCATATCCCATTTTCACCTTCGCGTTTTCCATTCCTCCTCTTTCCTTTTCCAATTAGGCCTTTTTAGGCTGTGCCAGGAGCACTTTAATGCTGTCCTTTTAAAAAAATTTTTATTTCTTGAACATTATAAAGAATAGTAATGCTGATAACATACCATAAATTCTGGTTCTTAGCTCGATAAATGAATGAACGCGAAAGAAAGAAATTCACAGGTACTTCTTTGTGGGCTCCTCCCTCTTTTCCCCGAGTAGTCTCATATATCATTTCTCTAGATTCCTTTCCAGTGTTTGTGGTTGGGAGGTTGAAAATTCTGGTGTTTCGAGCTGTTTTGAGAATGGGAAAGAGCCCTTTAGCTCCTGCGACGTCCTCCGCTCAGTGTCTGCTGCTTTTCTGTGATTGCAGGTACTCTGTTCCCCCTGAGCATGGGAAGCGGTTGGAGCGCCTTGCCAAAGGTACGATGTCTCTCCCTTGTGCTGGGTCAGACCTCCCTGTGAGCTGTATTCATTGTTCTAAAATGACCTTTCTGGGGCGCCTGGGTGGCTCAGTTGGTTGGGCAACTGCCTTTGGCTCAGGTCATGATCCTGGAGACCCGGGATCGAGCCCCGCCTTGGGCTTCCTGTTCGGTGGGAGGCCTGCTTCTTCCTCTCTCACTCCCCTCTCTCGCTTGTGTTCCCTCTCTGGCTGTGTTTCTCTCTGTTAAATAAATAAATAAAATCTTTAAAAAAAAAAATGACCTTTCTGTGGGATCAGATGCTTTTGTGTCCTTTCTCAGGCCCGTGTGTAGGGGATGAGCTGGACTGCCAGCTAGGTTACCCCAGTAGAGCAATTAAAATCAGAAACTTTCTCCATTTGTCCTGGGAGGGGACTAAGTAATTCATTCTCCTTCCCTTCCTCCCTCCTTCCCTCCCTCCCTTCTTCTTTCCTTTTCCTAGTCTTTGCCTCAGTTTTTTCAGGCAGGGGTTTATTTGAACAGAGATCATATACCAGGTATATTGGCTCTGGTTCTTCTGTCAGAAACCCAAATGTGAAAATTCAGTTTTTGTGCTTTGGTTCTTTTAAGTGGACTTGACCTGATCTGTGCTTCCAGAGAGCCTGTTTCTGGAGAGCTTGTGTAGTCTGCGCCGTGGCAGCCTGCTCACATTGAGGGATACAGGTTAACAGAGGAGGATCCTAAATAGTTTCAAGGCTTTTTTTTTAAGAATAGGGCAGCTTGGGTGATCTCAGTCTCCGAAACAGAATTTGATTACCCATGTAACAGCTTTCATGGGAGAGAGCCCGGGGCTCTTTGTAGGATTGGCCTGAAGCTAGAAGGATCTATGGTGATTTTTTCCTCCTTATCATCTGGATGAGGGCGCCCAACTGTGCAGCAACTCCAGGGTTGAAGAGCTGGTGGGAAGCAGTGTCTTAACCTGTGCCCATGTTTGATGCAACAGGTTTTTTTCCTGGAAGTGCTCAAAGCTGTGAGGCTTTTCTCCGCCATAAGATGACCTTGATTTCCCCTTTAATGCTAAAGAAATACGGAATTCCCTTTGACAAGGTGAGCTGATTTCATGTACAGATGTCCTTAGTCTTATAAGGGAGCCACCCTTTTTGGTCTGTCTCGCAGAGGGGCTTTAATGTAGTTTTTCCCCCTGCACCAGGTGTGGGCCAGAGCTAACCTGTGTAGCAGTACTTTGATTCAGGGATACTAAAGGTGGACGTACTGTAGCTCCCCAGTGCCTGAGCACAGTCCGGTCCCTGTGAACACTGTTGATTCGGAGGAATGGTCAGTTACGGTGATGGGGTCGGATATGATAGGGTTTGCATTTTACAAAGATTTCTGGTAGCTTTAGAACTTAAACTGGGTTACACAGTGAAGCTGTCGCCGAGCTGGAGCTCAGACGTCTGGTTGCGTAGACTTCAGCCATTTGCTGCACCTGCTTCAAGTCTGCTCTCGTTCAGGTCACTCAAGAAGCTGGAGAATTCATGATCACTTTCCCCTATGGTTACCACGCCGGCTTTAACCATGGCTTCAACTGTGCGGAGTCTACCAATTTTGCTACCCGGCGGTGGATTGAATATGGCAAACAAGCAGTGCTGGTAAGTCTGTTTTTTTTCTCTAAAGCCATGCCTGAAAATGTCTGGTGAGCGAATTCTTGTTAGATACACTGGCTGGCTATTAGAACATTCTTTGAACTGTTGGAATTCAGAAATAGGGTGACAAGAATGTGCAGAAGTGCCTGCATATTGTGTTTGTTCAGAATTGTAAAATGTTTGTGTGGGTTTGGGGCACTTCAAGTGAAGTTTCCATGCTTAAGTCTATTCAGCTTGAAAACCACACCTGCACATACTGGTATTGTTTGCTTTGGCTGCTGTGGGAGTTCTCTGAGATGTTCTTGGGGTTAGGGCAGCAGGCAGGGCTGGACATTTGACAGGGTGCACTCACTCCTGTGGTCCTGGCTTGGCTAGAGCTTAGACAAAAGGTGGATGTTGACCTTCCCGGGTGTGAGTGCAGAGCTTCATTGCAGTGTTTCTCTGTGCAGCGTAGATGGGGCCTGGGTGGGCACAGCCCAGCGCCACACATTCCTCTTTGATCTTCTCCCTGCTTCCCCCCTCCCCCCATGCTTGAAGGCTCAGCAAGGACAGTCCGCCCTCAGCCTATGAACACCAGCAGTTTGGCTTTTTTTTTTTTTTTTAAGATTTTATTTATTTGACAGAGAGAAACACAGCCAGAGAGGGAACACAAGCAGGGGGAGTGAGAGAGGGGGAAGCAGGCTTCCTGCCGAGCAGGGAGCCCCATGTGGGGCTCGATCCCGGGTCTCCGGGATCATGACCTGAGCTGAAGGCAGTTGCCTTAACCAACTGAGCCACCCAGGCACCCCAGCAGTTTGGCTTTAAATGGGCTTATGTCTTTTTTCACTTGGAGGAGATGGGATATGAGGGTTGTGTGGAAGCCATTAAAGTGTGCTGACTGGAACTCTCCTGGTTCCCTGGGACAGTGCTCCTGTAGGAAGGACATGGTGAAGATCTCCATGGACGTGTTTGTGAGGAAGTTCCAGCCAGAAAGGTACAAACTTTGGAAAGCTGGGAAGGATAACACAGTTATCGACCATACTCTGCCTACGCCAGAAGCAGCTGAATTTCTTAAGGAGAGTGAACTGCCCCCAAGAGCCAGAAACGAGGAATGTCCGGAGGAAGATGACATGGAAGGGCTTGAGGATGGAGAGGAGAGTGACTTCAAAAAAAGGTAACCTGGTGGCCCTGTGGGCCGAGCTGTTTGAGGGAGGGGTGTCTGGGCAGCTCCCATAACCTGTCAAGAGGCTGTTTCTTTTTTTTTATAAAGATTTTATTTATTTATTTGACAGAGAGGCAGAGAGGCAGGCAGAGAGAGAGGAGGAAGCAGGCTCCCTGCTGAGCAGAGAGCCCTACATGGGCCTCGATCCCAGGACCCTGAGATCATGACCCGAGCCAAAGGCAGAGGCCTTAACCCACTGAGCCACCCAGGTGCCCCAAGAGGCTGTTTCTAAGTGGGGTGTTTGAGCCACAGCTAAGAGGAATTTTCTTCTAGATAAAGGCTCCAGAATCCTCTCAGCAGGGGCATCCAGATTCTTCCTTACGGCTGTTACCTAGGAATGACCACATCTGTATGTGGGTCTGTAATTGGCTGGAGCGAAGTCACATACAAAGAGAACATGGTTCCTTCTGAGCCAGAAAAGTCATTTTCTTATTGCCACCCGAGACATTTTTTTTTTTAAGATTTTATTTATTTATTTGACAGAGAGAAACACAGCCAGAGAGGGAACACAGCAGAGGGAGTGAGAGAGGGAGAAGCAGGTTTCCCGCCGAGCAGGGAGCCTGATGTGGGGCTCGATCCCGGGTCTCCGGGATCATGACCTGAGCTGAAGGCAGTCGCCTAACCAACTGAGCCACCCAGGCACCCCACCATTTTTTATTATTTAGTTATTTATTGTTTTAACTAGGCTCCATGCCCAGCGTGGGGCTCGAACTCATCACTTTGAGATCAAGAGTTGCATGCTGTACCGACTGAGCCAGCCGGGCACACTGTCATATGAAACTCTTTTTAGGAGAATGTAGTGGTGGGAATGAAACCCACAAGGGTGGGGTCGGAGCTGGTGTCTGAGCTGGAGGATCTGTCTTCTGGGGAATTTATCTCGCACCACATGAAGAAGAAAAGAATATTTATGGGGTACCTACTGTATGTCAGGTATTCTTCCAGGTACTCAGCATACCTTACAAGCTTCACATTAGATTTCTGAGGTAGGTGGTGATTTTCCTGTTTTCTGTTGGATGGAATAGGCTCAGAGAGGTGAAGTCCCTTGTCTGTTTTACAGACACGTGGGACTGAAGAGTGAAGCATAGTGGACAGGCTCTGGTCATTCATTCATTTTGGGTTATGTGTGGATGTGGGTGAACATGTGTGTATGGGAATGTATTTGTGGGCCCTTAAAAAGTGTGCTCTCCTTCACAGCCTTGCCAAACATCGTATAGGGACAAAGAGGCACCGAGTTTGCCTTGAAATACCACAGGAGGTGAGTCAGAGTGAGCTCTTCCCCAAGGAGGAGCTGAGTTCCGGACAGTACGATGTGACAGAGTGCCAGGCTGCCCTCGCTCCTGTGAGGCCCACCCACAGCTCTGTGCGGCAAGTCGAGGATGCTCTTCCCTTCCCAGGTTCGTTGGCTGTGATATTTTTCCCACAAGCGTCTCTGTGCTCCGTTCTGTGTTAAATGCCATGTTGCATGCTGGGTCACAGGTATGGAAGAGTGGGGAGATGGGTCCGTGAGCCGAGAGTGTAGATGGAGTGTGAGAATAGGTGTGAGGAGCCCTTTGGAGAGGGACATGCTGGGCGGAAGGTAGGGGAAGTGCCTCCTCCCTCTGCCTGGTGAAGAGTCAGGGAAACACCAAAGGTTGGTGAAGTGATGCTGACCCAACTCTTAGGAGAGAGGTTGGAGTTTTCTAGGCTAGTAGAGAGTTGGGGGCATCTAGGAAGGGCACCCAGAGGAGACTAGCAGGGGTGCCGGCATGGAGGTCTGAAACCACATGAACTGTTTGGGGGGAGCTAGTAGTGATTTCCTGTAATGTGAGTACAGGGCTGGGAAGAGTGGAAGACAGCTGTGCTAGCCAGAGATGATGCTAGAGAAGAGAAGTAGGAATGTGATGGTGTGGGGACTGGCTGCCATCTTAGAGTTTGCTTTCTTGAGGGCTTGAGAAGCTACTTGGATTTTAGGAAGATAGTGGCGTGCACAGGCACTCTACCCACTTGAGTGGTTGTTGAGGGCAGATTTGTGAGTCGGGGGGCTTGCATCAGATGCGGATGAGGCTTGGATGTGTACTGAGGCTGTCTTGGTGCACTTGCTGACAGCTGGACAGCACTGTGGACCTGGGCCCTGGGGCGTGGGGCCCAGCTGCCTCTGTTCCGCATGTGGGCTAGCTTGGGACCACCAGGCATGCTGCACTCAGGCCTTGGTTCTTGCAGGTGATTCTGAGGGTCTGCTGTGTGCCAGGCTATGCTCCATCGTAGACCTAGAACCCTGGAGATAGGTGATAGGCCTGCACTCCATGGGACGAACCTGGAGGCCTGGAGCAGCTGAGCCCCCAGCCCTGCTTAGTGATCCTGCAGTTGATAGAGCCAGAATTGGAAGCCACTCCTCACTCACCACTGTTGTGCTTCTGCTCTTCACTAGCTTCAGATGTGCTTGGGGAGGTTGGCTCTGGCCAACGTGTGTTTGTGTGTTTCAGATTATTCTGACTCCTCTGAAGTCAAATTTGAAGAGCTTAAAAACGTCAAACTAGAAGAGGAAGAGGAAGAGGAAGAGGAGGAACAAGAAGCAGCTGCCTTGGATCTTTCTGTGAATCCTGTTTCTATAGAGGGACGCCTTGTCCTCTCAGGTTCAAAAAAGAAGTCATCTTCTAGCCTGGGCTCCAGTTCTTCACGGGATTCTATTTCTTCTGATTTAGAAACCAGTGAGCTTCTGTCCTGCCGAGCCCAAGGGCAGTCGGGAGTTCTCACTGTGCACAGCTATGCCAAAGGGGACGGCAGGGTCACCATGGGAGAGCCCTGCACGAGGAAGAAAGGGGGCGCCTCCGGAAGTATCAGTGAGCGGCAGCTGGCAGAGGTATGGGCTCTGGGAAGTGCTGGGGAGGAGGAGCTGCCTGGCTGGGATCCTGGGGAAGGCTATAGTCTGGGGGTGGGTGGGGGTGCTTGCTGCAGGTGTTCAAGATGGCAGGAGGGACCATCAGAATTGGCTTCTAGTCTGCATTGTCAAGCAGAAAGCCAGGTGGCATTGGTTCGCTTCCAGCTTTTTCTTTGCTGGGAGTTCCTTTTCTCTTGCCCCTGTGTGACTGTTCTAGAGGTGTCCCTCCCTCACCCCAGCTACCCATCTCCAGCTGTTGGACGTACCTTCTGACCCTACCTGCCCCAGAAGCACAAGGGTTAGAGTGGCAGTGGTTGCAGCCCAGATTGCTGTGGGTGGGGATGAGATGGCCTTTCTTACCTGAAAATTCAAGGGCTTTTTTTCCTTAAAATCTTGACTTCTTTGTAGACACCCATGGGAATTCTCCTTTTTTTCCTTCCATATGTCCTTTGTCTCCCAGTACAACATTATTGATAGAACAACTTTTCGGAGACCGGGATGAATTCCCAAAGCCGTAAATGTGAATGTTTGTTCAGGCTTTTTTCTAGAACATACTGTCCTCAAAAGCTGCTCTCTGTGTAAAAAGGCTCTTGATGAACTGAGTAGGACACAGCAGAGCCGTGTTGAACGCAGCCAGACTCATGCCTACCCACATGACCTGCTCTTACTTCCCAGCCTCACAGCTTATGGGTCAAGTTGTAGCCTTGAGTGGGGCTGGGGTGGGGTTGAAGTCAGTGTAGGAAAGTTCTAGTTATTCCCCATTTCCTTACCTTTACCTTTGCAAAATTAGTCTCTTTTTAAAAAAAGATTTTTATTTATTTATTTGACAGAGAGAAACACAGCCAGAGAGGGAACACAAGCAGGCTGAGTGAGAGAGGGAGAAGCAGGCTTCCCGCTGAGCAGGGAGCCTGATGTGGGACTCGATCCCGGGTCTCTGGGATCATGACCTGAGCCGAAGGCAGTTGCTTAACCAACTGAGCCACCCAGGCGCCCCGCAAAATTAGTCTTTTAGAAGTTTTTTTTTTTTTTTAATTTTATTTTATTTATTTATTTGACAGAGAGAAACACGGCCAGAGAGGGAACACAAGCAGGGGGAGTGAGAGAGGGAGAAGCAGGCTTCTTGCCGAGCAGGGAGCCTGATGTAGGGCTTGATCCCCGGTCTCTGGGATCATGACCTGAGCCGAAGGCAGTCGCTTAACCAACTGAGCCACCCAGGCGCCCTTTTATAAGTTTTTATTACAAAACATTTTAAAAGTCTTGTACAAATGGAAAACCATTGCAAGCCCTTCATGTATCCTCATCTCTGGATGTTAGCATTTGGCCTGTTGGCTTTCTCTGTTTTTGGCTGAAGTACTAATCCTGAGTCTGTGTTATAGTTCCTCTGGTTTTCCCAGTAATGCCTTTATGTGGTCAGTTTGTCTCTTGTTTTGAATACTCACATTACTTTCTTCTCTGCTTTCCCTTAGTCTTAAGGCTCAGTGTCTGTAGATCTCCTTTCCCCCCGCACGTCCCTCCTTCCATCTGGATGGGTACAGGCCGCTGAGCTGAGGACTGTGTTTGCTTTTTTCTCATTGTCTTTGGTGGCGGTTGTCTGCTCTCCTGTGGCAGCTTTCACAAGAGGTGGCTTTCCACCTTGGACACCAGAAGCCCTTATGGTCCCTGATGGCACATCAGAGCCATTCTTCTTCACAAAGCGCTCAGGTCCTCATTGATGCTGCTGTCATGCTACAGGTCACACTGTCTTCGAGCAGCATCCCCTGACTTTCTTGCTTCCAGTCGCAGGCAAGCCACAAAAGCAGCTAACGACAGCAGGGAGTTCCTACATGCTAAATACTTTATCTGCATGGTTTAGACTATACGTGACTGTTGAGTTAATCTTACCACAGAGGCAGGTTGTGTGTGTGTTTGGTGGGAGGAGCCAACAAATAACACCCATCTTTTTTCTTCCCACAGTAGGAACCAGTTAAGGAATGGATACAGGAGTCAGGGATACGGAGCTCAGAATGCTCCTTCATTACCAGTTAAAATGATTGAAGAGAGTGGCTTTTAACCTATGGCCGAATGGCTTTGCTACTCATTTAACCCCAGTGAGACGGGTTACTTGCCTATCAGCACGCAGTCCTGGAGGACACAGGCCTCTCATAGTGGCTGAACATTTTCCACTTGTCTTTCCTGTGTGGTGGACGTAGACCTGAATGCAGTCCTTCTGCACAAGGCGGATTCTAGCTTTGTGACTTAGGTGAAGTTCACTAAGATCCAAGGGTTGGGGAGAAAAGCCAGGAAACCCTCCATGTGGCAATAGGCCTGGAGGAGGAGGTCTGATATGCCTCTTACTCCTGCTCAAAGATGATGAGTGCCTTCCTGGCTCCTTTTTTTGTGTGTGTGTATGGCCCTCTTAGCTGTAGTTGGATGGTAATACCATTCTCCATTACATTGCCACCCAGCCCCCAGCCCCCACCCTCCTGGATGCGCCTGCCTTCTTTTTTTTTTTTTTTTTTTTAAGATTTTATTTATTTGAGAGAGGGAGAGAGTGAGTGCATGAGTAGAGGGGGTAGGAGCAGAGGGAGGGACAAGCAGATTCCCCACTGAGTGTGGAGCTGGATGCGGGGCTCGATCCCGGGACTCCCGAGATCATGACCTGAGCTAAAAGACACTGAACCAGTGAGCCACCCACGTGTCCCTGTGCTGCTATCTTTGAACTACTTCACATTCTCTAAAAATAACTTGGCTGCTCTGCTTCTTTTAATCTCTGCTTTAAGGGGCGCCTGGGTGGCTCAGTTGTCAAGCATCTGCCTTCGGCTCAGGTCATGATCCTGGAGTCCCGGGATCGAGCCCCGCATCAGGCTCCCAGCTCGGTGGTAAGCCTGCTTCTCCTTCTCTCACTCCCCCTGCTTGTGTTCCCTCTCTTGCTGTGTTTCTTTCTGTCAAATAAATAAAATCTTTACAAAAGAAATCTCTGCTTTAAATCTCTGTAATCACATATGGTGTGCTTACTCGGTGCTAGGACTGTGCCTTCAAGCAGCTCATAGTCTAGATGTGAGCAAATAAATCCACTCCTTGGGGACAAGTGTGTAGTCCAAGTGGAAGAGTTGGCAGCCTGAGCCTCGAGTTGGGATGAGGAGGATGGGGAGATTGCAGAGAAGCAGGCATTGTAGCAAGGCTCAAGATTTGCAGGAGTGTGGGCAGTGGCTGGAGGGAAGCGGGGAAGGGAATCCAGGAGAGGAGTGGTTTCTAAATGGTGATGGTAGCACCTGCCAAGGTCAAAGCATGTTCAGAGTTCTGTTGGTCTCAAGCGTTTGGGTCTGGAGAGGGCTTTGTGAGGTGCAGCGGAGGGTGTTGGGAGCCACATCGTAGCGGTCTGCCTTTGTGCTATGAAGCAGTTTGACTTTGAAAGGTTCACTGCCATGTGTTTCTGGAGATTGAAGCGTTCCAGAGTACGTTGTAAGTGCACAAAGATGCGTATGGAATAAGAAGGTGAACCCACAGATGTTCCTCACCTGGGCCTGACAGTTGTCAATACTTGGCCACATTTTCTTCACTTCTGCTTTATCATTTGAAGCACTCTTCCTATTGTATTTGTTTTTTACATTTTAGGTTCATTTGTTTTTAATCGTGCTGAAGTATACGTGACATAAAACCTGGCGTTTCAGTTTTTTCTCATGTACGTTCAGCGGCTCCTGTGCCTTCCTGTTGATTGTGTGGCCGTCACCGGGCTACAGGTGGTTTGGAGGTGGGAGGAGCCAGGGAGTCCATGGCACACATCTTTCCTGGAACAGTTTTTTTGCTTACTGGAGCCCTGCCCTTTTCAAAAGTCACTACTCCCAGAAACCTTTTGTTGCTTGCCACCTGGGTGCCTTCCTACCTCGAATACCTGCAGCACTTGGCTCCCTTTTGATGTGGTTGTCCCTAGGCAGGGGAAGGTAAACTGCTGGGAGCCGGGCCCTGTGCCACATCACCCTGGCCCATGAGCCTCTGTAGATGTGGAAGGAATTAATGGAAGTTTAGTTTTCGTAGGAAGCCGACATCAGGATTGACTGGGTTGGAATGGGAGATTGACAGTCAAGGCGTGGGACAGGAGCTGAACCACTCTACCTCTGGAGTGGTCTAATGGCATTGTATCTGTATTTGGAAATAGCTAGGTTTTGAAGAGCACCCTTGTGGCCCTCCTGCCCTCACTTTAAGCATCCCCCACACTGTAATTCAGGCCTTTTGCTGTTCAGTTTATGTGCTGCTCTTTGGTAGGGGCCTTGGTAACAGCACCCAGATTGACCGACTGCTGAAGCACCAAAGCTACAATGGTGGGTCTGTTGTAACGTTTCTTGTTAGTTTAAGCTGCTTTGAAAAAGCAAAACAAGGAGGGAGCATTTGGCTCTTCTCTGTATGAGACAAGCCCATTAAAAGCATTGACCTTAACCTGGGCGCCTGATGTTAGAAAAGGGAACAGAGAACTCAGGAGCCTGGGGCCTGGTAGACCGTACCTGCTGTCACATGCCATCCTCACAAAGAGCCCGGGGTGGGGGCAGCATTCACTGCTCCCACTTTAAAGATTTTATTTATTTATTTGACAGAGAGAAACACAGTGAAAGAGGGAACACATGCAGGGGGAGTGAGAGAGGGAGAAGCAGGCTTACAGCCGAGCAGGGAGCCCGATGTGGGACTCGATCCCGGGTCTCCAGGATCATGACCTGAGCCGAAGGCAGTCGCTTAACCAACTGAGCCACCCAGGCGCCCCCCCCCCCATCCTCGTTATTAAGCACCATTTGATTACACTGGGCCTGCTCAGAGAATCCAGGATAATCTCACTATTTTACCCTATGAGCAAACTTAATAGTGTTTTGTCCTGTCAACATAGCATTCACAGGGATTAGAATTGCACATCTTGGGGGACCCCTTTTCTGTCTGCCACAGGCTTAGTGTCTCTCCTCTCACAGGCTCCTTCATTCCCTGCCTATAAAACCATATTCCGGGGAGGCTGCGTGGCTCATTCTTAAAGTGTCTGCCTTCAGCTCAGGTCACGGCCCTGGGGTCCAGGGATCGAGCCCCACACTGGCCTCTCTGCTCCACAGGGAGCCTGTTTCTCTCTCTCCAGCTCCCCCTGCTTGTGTTCTCTCTCTCTCTCGCTGTCTCTCATAAATAAATAAAAATATATTTTTTTAGGGGCGCCTGGATGGCTCAGTTGGTTGGGCGACTGCCTTTGGCTCAGGTCATGATCCCGGGTTGGGATCAAGTCCCACATCGGGCTCCCTGTTCAGCAGGAAGCCTGCTTCTCCCTCTCTCACTCCCCCTGCTTGTGTTCCCTCTCTGGCTGCGTTTCTCTCTGTCAAATAAATAAAATCTTTAAATAAATAAATAAATAAATAAATAGATAAATAAATAAATAAATGTATTTTTAATGATTTTATTTATTTATTTGACAGAGAGAGAGATCACAAATAGGCAGAGAGGCAGGCAGAGAGAGAGGAGGAAGCAGGCTCCCTGCCGAGCAGAGAGTTCGATATGGGCCTCGATCCCAGGACCCTGAGATCATGACCTAAGCTGAAAGCAGAGACTTTAACCCACTGAGCCACCCAGGCACCCATAAATAAAAATATTTTAAAAAATCATATGCTGCTCAAATACAGTTGGAGAGAATTCCTTATGATCTCATTTCTTTCTTAATCTTCTTGAGAAGAGTCTAGGATGCATTCATTCCTTAGTTTCTTAAAGATATTTATTTATTTACTTGACAGAGAGAGAGAGAGAGAGAGAGAGAGATATCACAAGTAGGCAGAGAGGAGGAAGCAGGCTCCCTGCTGAGCAGAGAGCCCGACGTGGGCCTCGATCTCAGGACTCTGAGATCATGACCTGAGCCAAAGGCAGAGGCTTTAACCCACTGAGCCACCCAGGCACCCATCATTCCTTAGTTTCTGACTTGTGTCTGGTCGAGCTTACCTCAAGAATGTCCTGACACCTCCCAGTTGCTGAGTCCTTTGGCCCCTTCCTGCTCAGCTCTTCAGCATCCCTTGGCACTGGGACGGTCCCCTCCTTGCTTTCCGTATTCCTGTACTGTCTGTGGCTGGAACTCTTAAGATTTTATTTGAGAGAGATACAGAGAAGGAGCAGGTAGGACAGGGAGAAGCAGGCTCCCCTCCAAAGCACGGAGCCTGATGTGGGGCTCGGTTCCAGGACCTTGAGATCGTGACCTGAGCTGAAGGTAGACTTTTTTTTTTTTAATAATAATTGTATTTTTTCAGTGTTCCAAGAGTCATTGTTTATGCCCCACACCCAGTGCTCCATGCAATACGTGCCCTCAATACCCACCACCAGACTCATCCATCCCCTACCTCCCTCCCTTCCAAAACCCTCAGTTTGTTTCTCAGAGTCCAAAGTCTCTCATGCTTCATCTCCCTCTCTCATTTACCCCAGTTCACATTTCCTTTCCTTCTGTTACTGTCCTCCATGTTACTCCTTATGCTCCACAAGTAAGTGAAAGCATATGATACTTGACTTCTCTGCTTGGCTTATTTCACTCAGTATAATCTCCTCCAATCCCGTCCATGTTGCTACCTTTCGGATGGAGGTGTAATATTCCATTGTATATATGGACCATATCGTCTTTATCCATTTGTCTGGTGAAGGCCACCTTGGCTCTTTCCACAGTTTGGCAATTGTGGCCATTGATGTTGTGAACATTGAGGTACATATGGCCCTCTTTTTTCACAACATCTGTATCTTTGGGGTAAATACCCAGTAGTGCAATTGCTGGGTCATACGGTAGCTCTATTTTTAATTTTTTAAGGAATCTCCACCCTGTTTTCTAAAGTGGCTGTACCAATTTGCATTCCCACCAACAGTGTAAGGGGGTTCCCCTTTCTCCACAGCCTCTCCAACACTTGTTTCCTGTCCTGTTAATTTTGGCCATTCTGACTGGTGTAAGGTGGTATCTCAGTGCGGTTTTGATTTGAATTTCCCTGATGGCTAATGATGACAAACATTTTTTCATGTGTCTGTTAGCCATTTGTATGTCTTCTGTGGAGAAATGTCTGTTCATGTCTTCTGCCCATTTTTTGGTGTGATCATCCTTTTTTTGTGTGTTGAGTTTGAAGAGTTTTTTTTTTTTAAAGATTTTATTTATTTATTTGACAGAGATCACAAGTAGGCAGAGAGGAAGGCGGAGAGAGGAGCAAGCAGGCTCCCTGCTGAGCGGAGAGCCCCATGCGGGCCTCGATCCCAGGACTCTGAGATCATGACCTGAGCTGAAGGCAGAGGCCCAACCCACTGAGCCACTCAGGCACACGAGTTTGAAGAGTTCTTTATAGATTTTGCATCAGCCCTTTGTCTGTAGTGTCATTTACGAATAATCCTCTCCCATTCCGTGGCTTGCCTCTTTGTTTTGTTGGCAATTTCCTTTGCTGTGCAGAAGCTTTTTATTTCGATGAAGTCCCAAAAGTTCATTTTCACTTTTGTTTCCTTTGCCTTTGACGACATGTCTTGAAGTTGCTGTGGCCAGTGTCAAAAAGGTTACGGCCTATGTTCCCCTCTAAGATTTTGATAGATTTGAAGGCAGACTCTTAACCAACTGAGCCACCCAGGCACCCCTGCATCTCCCTTTTCTCTCTCTTCTTTTTCCTATCCTAGAAGGCTTGTTCTCTCTTCAGTTCATCTTCCACTGGTAATGTCATCCACTCCCATGATTTCAGTTCTGAACCTGATGCTGAGCATCCCTAAATCTACAGCTCTTTCTCTGACTTGCCTTCTGAACCCCCAGCCTAATTTCTTCTTGCTCCTTTGGGTGTTTCCAGAGAAACAGGGCGAGTGGTACATACATGCATGACGGTTAGGGGAGGAAATTAGGGGCAGAGGGAGAGGGAGAGAGTGTCTTAAGTAGACCCTGTGCTGAGTGCAGAGCTCAACGCAGGGCTGGATCTCATGACCCTGATACCACAATCTGAGCAGAAACCAGTAGGTGAATGCTTAACCAACTGCACTATCTAGGCGCCTTTATAGTCTATTCTTATTTCAAAATGTGCATAAGCACATTGGTGAATGTAATTTG